>CM039511.1:47847874-47907575 GCA_022432975.1 Begonia masoniana | reverse complement strand
TACACACAACCTCCTTTGCGTGATACGTCGACTCTTTGAACAAATCGATTGAAGTGAGTTTTCTAATGCTTCATCAAGCGATTACTAATTCTTAGTTTCGCGTCCAAGAATGATGTTGGGTCCTCATACACGTCGTTCTCATCACTTCAAGTAAAACCTTGAATGTGAAATGGATAACTAGGTTCTAACCACAAGTCATGTACACACAACATCATTTGCTTGATACGTTCCACTCTTTTGGAAACAATCGATTGAAGTGAAGTTCTAATAGCTTCATCAAGCGGATTACTAAGTCTCAGTTTCGCGTCAAGAAGGTTGTTGGGTCCTCAATACACGTCGTTCTCATCACTTCAAGTTAAAACCTTGAATGTGAAATGTATAACTTAGTTCTAACCCAAGTCATGTAACACACAACCTCATTTGCTTGATACGTTCGACTCTTTTGGAACAATCGATTGAAGTGAAGTTTCTAAATTCTCATCAAGCGCAGTACTAAGTCTTAGTTTCGCGTCCAAGAAGGTTGTTGGTCTTCAATACACGTCGTTCTCATCACTTCAAGTTAAAACCTTGAATGTGAAATGGATAACTTAGGTTCTAACCACAAGTCATGTAACACACAACCTCATTTGCTTGATACGTTCGACTCTTTTGGAACAAATCGATTGAAGTGAAGTTTCTAATGCTTCATCAAGCGCATTACTAAGTCTTAGTTTCGCGTCCATGAAGGTTGTTGGGTCCTCAATACACGTCGTTCTCATCACTTCAAGTTAAAACCTTGAATGTGAAATGGATAACTTAGGTTCTAACCACAAGTCATGTAACACACAACCTCATTTGCTTGATACGTTCCACTCTTTTGGAACAAATCGATTGAAGTGAAGTTTCTAATGCATCATCAAGCGCATTACTAAGTCTTAGTTTCGCGTCCAAGAAGGTTGTCTGGTCCTCAATACACGTCGTTCTCATCACTTCAAGTTAAAACCTTGAATGTGAAATGTATAACTTAGGTTCTAACCACAAGTCATGTAACACACAACCTCATTTGCTTGATACGTTCGACTCTTTTGGAACAAATCGATTGAAGTGAAGTTTCTAATGCTTCATCAAGCGCATTACTAAGTCTTAGTTTCGCGTCCAAGAAGGTTGTTGGGTCCTCAATACACGTCGTTCTCATCACTTCAAGTTAAAACCTTGAATGTGAAATGGATAACTTAGGTTCTAACCACAAGTCATGTAACACACAACATCATTTGCTTGATACGTTCGACTCTTTTGGAACAAATCGATTGAAGTGAAGTTTCTAATGCTACATCAAGCGCATTACTAAGTCTTAGTTTCGCGTCCAAGAAGGTTGTTGGGTCCTCAATACACGTCGTTGTCATCACTTCAAGTTAAAACCTTGAATGTGAAATGGATAACTTACGTTCTAACCACAAGTCATGTAACACTCAACCTCATTTGCTTGATACGTTCGACTCTTTTGGAACAAATCGATTGAAGTGAAGTTTCTAATGCTTCATCAAGCGCATTACTAAGTCTTAGTTTCGTGTCCAAGAAGGTTGTCTGGTCTTCAATACACGTCGTTCTCATCACTTCAAGTTAAAACCTTGAATGTGAAATGTATAACTTAGGTTCTAACCACAAGTCATGTAACACACAACCTCATTTGCTTGATACGTTCGACTCTTTTGGAACAAATCGATTGAATTGAAGTTTCTAATGCTTCATCAAGCGCATTACTAAGTCTTAGTTTCGCGTCCAAGAAGGTTGTTGGGTCCTCAATACACGTCGTTCTCATCACTTCAAGTTAAAACCTTGAATGTGAAATGGATAACTTAGGTTCTAACCACAAGTCATGTAACACACAACATCATTTGCTTGATACGTTCGACTCTTTTGGAACAAATCGATTGAAGTGAAGTTTCTAATGCTTCATCAAGCGCATTACTAAGTCTTAGTTTCGCGTCCAAGAAGGTTGTTGGATCCTCAATACACGTCGTTGTCATCACTTCAAGTTAAAACCTTGAATGTGAAATGGATAACTTACGTTCTAACCACAAGTCATGTAACACTCAACCTCATTTGCTTGATACGGTCCACTCTTTTGGAACAAATCGATTGAAGTGAAGTTTCTAATGCTTCATCAAGTGTATTACTAAGTCTTAGTTTCGCGTCCAAGAACGTTGTTGGGTCCTCAATACACGTCGTTCTCATCACTTGAAATAATGTTGCCACGTTTGAAGTGCTCGGACTAAGGCATACAATTCCTTGTCATTTGTAGGGTAGTTCAAAGCCGCTCCATTAAGCTTCTCGCTAAAGTAAGCAATAGGCTTGGAATCCTGCATTAAAACACCACCAATACCTTTTCCCGACGCATCACATTAGATCTCAAAAGCTTTATCAAAATTAGGTAAAACAAGTAATGGTGCATTAGTAAGTTTACCTTTTAGGAGATTAAAAGCTTGTTCATGTATTTCAGTCCACTTAAATTCAACATTCTTCTTTACAAGATCATTTAAGGGAGCCGCAATGGTGCTAAAATCTTTAACAAACCTCCTGTAAAAGCTTGCTAATCCATGAAAACTTCTTACCTTGTTGGCATTCTTTGGTCTTGGCCATTCCTTAATTGCCTTAACTTTTTCTTCATCCACCGATACTCCACTTGAACTAACTACAAAATCAAGAAACACTACCGAATCCATGCAAAAGGTGCACTTCTTTAAGTTAGCGTATAGTTGATTTTCTCTTAAAGCATTAAAAACTGAATTCAAGTGTTTAACATGTGCATCTTGAGTTTTACTATAAACCAAGATATCATCAAAGTACACAACAACAAACTTTCCAATAAAAGATCTCAACACATGATTCATCAATCTCATAAAAGTACTTGGTGCATTAGACAAACCAAATGGCATTACTAACCACTCATAAGACCATATTTAGTTTTAAAAGCAGTTTTCCATTCATCTCCCTCTTTCATGCGAATTTGATAATATCCATTCTTTAGATCAATTTTTGAAAATAAGCATGCACCATGTAACTCATCAAGCATATCATCCAATCTAGGAATAGGGTGTCGATACTTTACCGTGATCTTGTTGATAGCTCGACAATCAACACACATTCGCCAAGTTCCATCTTTCTTCGGAACTAAGATGACAAGAACTGAGCATGGACTAAGGCTTTCCTTGACAAATCCTTTCTCCACTAGTTCATCCACTTGCTTTTGAATTTCTTTAGTTTCTTCGGGATTAGCTCGATATGCCGGTCGATTAGGAATTGATGCTCCCGGCATGAAATCTATTTGATGTTCAATCCCTCTCAACAGAGGTAACCCTCTCGTAATTCTTCAGGAAACACATCCTCAAATTCCTGCAAAAGAGAAGAAACAACACTCGGAATAGATTGAGTTAGCTCATTAGTCGCAAGATAAACATCTTTGTATAACAATACAAGTACTTCTTGCCTCGCTATCATCACACTTTTAACCTCACTTTTTCTTGCCATTCCACTTATTCTCCCGCTCTCCTCATGTTTTCTCTCACTCTCGTTTTTTCTCTCTTTGCACTCTTTTTTCTCTCTTTCACTCTTTTTGTCACTCACTCTATTCTCTTCTTTTTCATGTTTTTGTTCACTCAATGACTTTTCTTTCTTTTTGAATTCTTTTGCAATCCTATCTTGATCCTCACTAGCCTCCCACAGTTTTAGTGGTTTGAGAATTATCTTCCGACCATTTTGATCAAAGGAGTACTCATTCTTGAAACCATTGTACTTGACATTTCTATCGAATTGCCATGGTCTCCCCAAAAGGATATGTGTAGCTTGCATGGGTACTACATCACAAAGAATCTCATCTTTATACTTTCCAATTGCGATTCCAAACTTCACTTGCTTAGTTACTTTCACTTCTCCACAATCACTCAACCATTGTAGCTTGTATGGCTTAGGATGCTTAACGGTTTCCAAGCTCAATTTTTCTACTAATAAAGTGCTAGCAACGTTAGTACAACTCCCACTATCAATTATCAAACTACATACCTTGTTATTCACGTGGCATCTAGTGTGAAATATATTTTCCCTTTGCACTTTATCTCCATCCTCATTGGCTTGAACGTTGAGTATACGTCTAGTGATCAACAATTCTCCTCTCACGGGTTCCTCTATATCCACGTCGCTACAATCTTCTAATGGTGGCATTTCATCGTCACTTGAACTTACACTTGCTATATCACCATTATCCAAAATAATCATAGCTCTTTTATTCGGACAATTAGAAGCAATATGGCCAAAACCTTGACATCTAAAACATTTGATCTCTCGAGACTTAATAGGAGTGGAAGTCTCGGTTTTACCTTTTATGGGGGTGGTATTCGATGTCGTGGTTTTCCCTTTGAACTCCTCATTCGGTCTTGAATTAGGCTTATCACTCCTCCAATTAGATTTCCATGAAGAGTTTGGGGTTGATCCGATCTTAGAGTTCATTGATTTCAATTGCCTCTCAACTTTGATGGACTTGTGCAACAATTCTTCTAAATCCACATAATGATGCAAATCCACAATGTCAGCGATTTCTCTATTTAAACCTCCAATGAATCGTGCCATTGTCGCTTCATCATCCTCGTCCACTCTAGCCCTTACCATGGCTACCTCCAACTCTTTGTAATATTCCTCTACACTTTTGATTCCTTGAGTCAAACCCTGTAGTTTCCTACACGCATCTCGATAATAGTGGTTAGGAATAAATCTTTTGCGCATTTGTACCTTCATATCATCCCATGTGCGTATGGGTTGTTCTCCATACCTTTTTCGTGTTTTCACTAATTGATCCCACCATATGCTTGCATAATCCGTGAATTCCATCGACACTAATTTGATCTTTTTCTCCTCAGTGTAGTTATGACATTCAAACATCTGTTCAACTTTTCTTTCCCATTCTATATAAAGTTCGGGATCACTTTTACCTTGAAAAGGAGGGATGATCGTTTTGATGTTGCTTAGATTTCCATCCTCACGGTTTGTTCTCGCATATCTCTCTCTTCTGTAATTGCCATCCTCGTAATCGGATTCCCCATAGTAATGCTCCATTGGTGATTTGCCCCTTTGTGCACGGCTATTAGAAGGCGACTTTATTCTTTCATACCTCATGTCTAAATTCTTAATTTGCTCTTGTATAGCCTTCATGTACATCTCCAGATCAAAGTTAGCACGTCATTCGTCACTACTCATAATTTCAAGGAAGAAAAATAAAAAAAAATTATTAGTGAACAAAAAAAAAGTAAGTAAACGGAACTCACTCACTCCCTCACGTGTTTACACTCGATTATATGTCTCTCCACTCGTGTTTCCCTCAAATAATGGCTTTTATATGATAGTCTCACCCTCTTGCCTTTTACCACTCAATTTTCTCTTTAAGCTCTTTATGTAAAATCCTAATCAAGAGAAAAATTCAACAAGTAAAAACAAGTAAGATCAAACTTTTTAACTCAAAATTCTAATTTCCAAAATCGGTTAGAATCAAACAATTTAGAATAGAATGTAGGACTTCAAGAGAGTAAACTTTTCAAGAAAGGAAATTTTTACGAAAGGAAACCTTTCAAGAAAGGAAACTTTTCAAGAAATGAAACTTTTCACAAAAGGAAACTTTTCAAGAAAGGAAACGTTTTACGAAAGGAAACTTTTCAAGAAAGGAAACTTTTAACAAAAAGAAACTTTCAAGAAAGGAAATTGAGACAATCAAAGAAAAGAATTGAATACTCACACCAAAAAGCAAATAATGACGCATATAATGAAGAAGAAATTGATACTCGAGATATTGATACTCGAAATATTGAGATTTTTTTTTTTGACAGAAGAAAACTTGACAAATAAAGAGAATCGTTGATTCAATGACCTTTTTTTTTTTTGAATTTCGATTTTTTTTTTTGAATTTTCGGATTTTTTTTTTTTTTTCAAATTTCAATTTTTTTTTTTTTTGAATTTTCAAAGGAAGAAACTCTAGAAGAAGAAAAAAAAAACAAAAAACAATAAAGATAGAACCTTGAATCTAGGAGCCAAAGCTCTGATACCAAATGATGAGAACCACGGGTATATGAAACCCGAGACCCTTCAACAACGCGGAATTAGAAACTCAGGAACGCCTGTGAAATCAAGTATAAGGAACTTGACTCCAATCGAACCTTGCCGACGGAACCAAAGTTATCAAACAAGGAGCTTGACCCGTAACCGAACTTGTGGTTAGAACCAAAGCTATCAAGTTGATCTTTCAAGTTTTGACTTGAAGAAGATCTAGTTCTTCACAAAGAACAAAAGAGAAAATTCTCACAAAGAGTAACTCAAAATCATGTATATTATGCATAATGTTGAAGCGCCTATGCCTTTAAATAGGCTACAAAATATCCTAAAATAATTAGGAAATATTACTAAAACAATAATTAGGAAACTTTCTAAAAGAATACTTAGGAAAACTTTCTAAATCTATGATTAGGAAAGCTTTCTAAAACTATAATTAAGAAACTTTCTAAAACTATAATTAGGAAACAATTGCTTGCCAAATTTGTTTTGTTGTTGTGCTTACATCTCTCTTGCCACTAATCTTTGGGTAGTTTTCAAGTATCTTCGGCCTTCTTTTCTTCCCAAGCATCCTCTTCAATACTTAACAAATTTATTAATTTCAGCTCTTTTTGGAAAGAATCTTTCTCTTGGATTTCTATAATCAATCCATTTAAGGCTTCTTGCATTTTCTTGATTCTTGATCTTGTCATTGGACCTCCAATATCTTGACATGGATCTTTAACTTTAGGCTTAAAGTTGGTTGCACTTTGATGAATCAAAGTGCAATTTGTTCTTTCTTTTGTTGGCAAATCTTTCTTTTCTTAAGTGAATCCAAACTCAATCTCCAAGTTCGAAAATAACTTTCACTCGATGCTTGTTTGCTTGTCTTGCATAATGTTCATTCTTTTTTTCAATGTTTTTCCTTACCCTTGCATGTAGTTCCCTAACAAATTCGGCTCTTTTCTTTCCATCAAAATTAACAAACTCGTTAGTTGGCAAAGGTAACATATCCATTGGAGTTATAGGATTAAAACCATAAACAATTTCAAATGGTGAATAAGATGTAGTAGAATGAACAACCCTATTATATGCAAACTCAACATGTGGTAAACATTTTTCCTATTGTTTTAAGTTCTTAGAAATAATGGCTCTCAACAAAGTAGAAAGTGTTCTATTTACTACCTCGGTTTGTCCATCCGTTTGAGGGTGTGCTACGGTTGAGAATAAAAGTTCAGTGCCTAACTTATTCCACAGAGTTCTCCAAAAGTGACTCAAAAACTTAACATCTCGATCACTTACAATAGTTTTAGGTAAGCCATGTAACCGCACAATCTCTTTAAAGAATAAATCCGCAACATGTGTAGGATCATTAGTTTTTGAACATGCAATAAAATGTGCCATCTTACTAAACCTATCAACAACAACAAAAATACTATCCTTTCCACTTTGAGTTCTCGGCAAACCTATAACAAAATCCATAGAAATATCAATCCAAGGTTGAGTAGGTATTGGGAGAGGAGTATACATTCCATGTGGTTTGATTTTTTATTTAGCTTTTCTACACTCAATACATTTATCACAAATTAATTGCACATCATGTCTCATCTTAGGCCAATAAAAATGCTCACATAAAACATCTAAGGTTTTGCTTACTCCAAAATGTCCCATCAATCCACCTCCATGAGTTTCTCTAACAAATAATTCTCGCAAAGAACACTTAGGAATACAAAGCTTATCTTTTTAAATAGATAACCATCATGTCCTATAATAATCACCATATGCAACTTTTTCACATAATTTCCAAATTTCACTAAAATCTGAATCTACCACATATAATTCTTTAATAAGTTCAAATCCAAGCAATTTAGATTGTAAGGAGGTTACGGGTACATACCTTCTAGACAATGCATCGGCCACTACATTTTCCTTACCTTTTTTATATTTGATCACGTATGGAAATGTTTCAATGAATTTCATCCATTTTGCGTGCCTTTTGTGTAGTTTTCCTTGCGACTTCAAGTGCTTCAAACTCTCATGATCGAAATGAATAATAAATTCTTTTGGCCACAAATAACGTTGCCATATTTGAAGTGCGCAAACTAAGGCATACAATTCCTTGTCATATGTGGGGTAGTTCAAAGCTGCTCCATTAAGCTTCTCGCTAAAGTAAGCAATAGGCTTGGAATCCTACATTAAAACACCACCAATACCTTTTCCCGACGCATCACATTCAATCTCAAAAGCTTTATCAAAATTAGGTAAAACAGGTAATGGTGCATTAGTAAGTTTACATTTTAGGAAATTAAAAGCTTGTTCATGTATTTCAGTCCACTGAAATTCAACATTCTTCTTTACAAGATCATTTAAG
The DNA here is from genome assembly GCA_022432975.1 of Begonia masoniana. Lineage (NCBI taxonomy): Eukaryota > Viridiplantae > Streptophyta > Magnoliopsida > Cucurbitales > Begoniaceae > Begonia > Begonia masoniana. Next base: position 47,899,156 of record CM039511.1, on the reverse strand, counting down.
GGAGCCGCAATGGTGCTAAAATCTTTAACAAACCTCCTGTAAAAGCTTGCTAATCCATGAAAACTTCTTACCTCGTTGGCATTCTTTGGTCTTGGCCATTCCTTAATTGCCTTAACTTTTTCTTCATCCATCGATACTCCACTTGAACTAACTACAAAACCAAGAAACACTACCGAATCCATGCAAAATGTGCACTTCTTTAAGTTAGCGTATAGTTGATTTTCTCGTAAAGCATTAAAAACTAAATTCAAGTGTTTAACATGTGCATCTTGTGTTTTACTATAAACCAAGATATCATCAAAGTACACAACAACAAACTTTCCAATAAAAGATCTCAACACATGATTCATCAATCTCATAAAAGTACTTGGTGCATTAGACAAACCAAATGGCATTACTAACCACTCATAAAGACCATATTTAGTTTTAAAGGCAGTTTTCCATTCATCTCCCTCTTTCATGCGAATTTGATAATATCCATTCTTTAGATCAATTTTTGAAAATAAGCATGCTCTATGTAACTCACCAAGCATATCATCCAATCTAGGAATAGGGTGTCGATACTTTACCGTGATCTTGTTGATAGCTCGACAATCAACACACATTCGCCAAGTTCCATCTTTCTTTGGAACTAAGATGACGGGAACTGAGCATGGACTAAGGCTTTCCTTTACAAATCCTTTCTCAACTAGTTCATCCACTTGCTTTTGAATTTCCTTAGTTTCTTCGGTATTAGCTCGATATGCCGGTCGATTAGGAATCGATGCTCCCGGCATGAAATCTATTTGATGTTCAATCCCTCTCAACGGAGGTAACTCTTTCGATAATTCTTTAGGAAACACATCCTCAAATTCCTGCAAAAGAGAAGAAACAACACTCGGAATAGATTGAGTTAGCTCATTAGTCGCAAGATAAACATCTTTGTACAACAATACAAGTACTTCTTGTCTCGCTATCATCACACTTTTAACCTCACTTTTTCTTGCCATTCCACTTATTCTCCCACTCTCCTCTTGTTTTCTCGCACTTCATCGTCACTTGAACTTACACTTGCTATATCACCATTATCCAAAATAATCATAGCTCTTTTATTCGGACAATTAGAAGCAATATGGCCAAAACCTTGACATCTAAAACATTTGATCTCTCGAGACTTAATAGGAGTGGAAGTCTCGGTTTTACCTTTTATGGGGGTGGTATTCGATGTCGTGGTTTTCCCTTTGAACTCTTCCTTCGGTCTTGAATTAGGCTTATCACTCCTCCAATTAGATTTCCATGAAGAGTTTGGGGTTGATCCGATCTTAGAGTTCCTTCATTTCAATTGCCTCTCAACTTTGATGGACTTGTGCAACAATTCTTCTAAATCCACATAATGATGCAAATCAACAATGTCAGCGATTTCTCTATTTAAACCTCCAATAAATCGTGCCATTGTCGCTTCATCATCCTCGTCCACTCTAGCCCTTACCATGGCTACCTCCAACTCTTTGTAATATTCCTCTACACTTTTAATTCCTTGAGTCAAACCTTGTAGTTTCCTACACGCATCTCGATAATAGTGGTTAGGAATAAATCTTTTGTGCATTTATATCTTCATATCATCCCATGTGCATATGGGTTGTTCTCCATACCTTTTTCGTGTTTTCACTAATTGATCCCACCGTATGCTTGCATAATCCGTGAATTCCATCGACACTAATTTGATCTTTTTCTCCTCAGTGTAGTTATGACATTCAAACATCTGTTCAACTTTTCTTTCCCATTCTATATAAAGTTCGGGATCACTTTTACCTTGAAAAGGAGGGATGATCGTTTTGATGTTGCTTAGATTTCCATCCTCACGGTTTGTTCTCGCATATCTCTCTCTTCTGTAATTGCCATCCTCGTAATCAGATTCCCCATAGTAATGCTCCATTGGTGATTTGCCCCTTTGCGCACGGCTATTAGAAGGCGACTTTATTCTTTCATACCTCATGTCTAAATTCTTAATTTGCTCTTGTATAGCCTTCATGTACATCTCCAGATCAAAGTTAGCACGTCTTTCCTCACTACTCATAATTTCAAGGAAGAAAAATAAAAATTATTAGTGAACAAAAAAAAGTAAGTAAACGGAACTCACTCACTCCCTCACGTGTTTACACTCGATTATATGTCTCTCCACTCGTGTTTCCCTCAAATAATGGCTTTTATATGATAGTCTCACCCTCTTGCCTTTTACCACTCAATTTTCTCTTTAAGCTCTTTATGTAAAAACCTAATCAAGAGAAAAAATTCAATAAGCAAAAACAAGTAAGATCAAACTTTTTAACTTAAAATTCTAATTTCCAAAATCGGTTAGAATCAAACAATTTAGAATAGGATGTAGGACTTCAAGAGAGTAAACTTTTCAAGAAAGGAAACTTTTCAAGAAAATAAACTTTTCACAAAAGGAAATTTTTAAGAAAGGAAATTGAGACAATCAAAGAAAAGAATTGAATAATCACACCAAAAAGCAAATAATGATGCATATAATGACGAAGAAGAAATTGATACTCGAGATATTGATACTCGAAATACTGAGATTTTTTTTTTTGAAAGAAGAAAACTTAACAAATAAAGAGAATCGTTGATTCAATGACCTTTTTTTTTTCGACCTTCCGAATTTTTTTTTTCGAAGTTTCGAATTTTTTTTTTTTTTTTCAAATTTCAATTTTTTTTTTTTTTTTGAATTTTCAAAGAAAGAAACTCTAGAAGAAGAAGAAAAAAAAAATAAAGATAGAAACTTGAATCTAGGAGCCAAAGCTCTGATACCAAATGATGAGAACCACGGGTATATGAAACCCGAGACCCTTAAACAACGCGGAATTAGAAACTTAGGAACGCCTGTGAAATCAAGTATAAGGAACTTGACCCCAATCGAACCTTGCCGACGGAACCAAAGTTATCAAACAAGGAGCTTGACCCGTAACCGAACTTGTGGTTAGAACCAAAGCTATCAAGTTGATCTTTCAAGTTTTGACTTGAAAAAGATCTAGTTCTTCACAAAAAACAAAAGAGAAAATTCTCACAAAGTGTAACTCAAAATCATGTATATTGCTTCATAATGTTGAAGCGCCTATGCCTTTAAATAGGCTACAAAATATCCTAAAAGTAATTAGGAAATATTACTAAAACGATAATTAGGAAACTTTCTAAAACAATACTTAGGAAAACTTTCTAAATCTATGATTAGGAAAGCTTTCTAAAACTATAATTAAGAAATTTTCTAAAACTATAATTAAGAAACTTTCTAAAACTATAATTAAAAATAATTGCTTGCCAAATTTGTTTTGTTGTTGTGCTTCCATCTCTCTTGCCACTAATCTTTGGGTAGTTTTCAAGTATCTTCGGCCTTCTTTTCTTCCCAAGCATCCTCTTCAATACTTAACAAATTTATTAATTTCAGCTCTTTTTGGAAAGAATCTTTCTCTTGGATTTTTATAATCAATCCATTTAAGGCTTCTTGCATTTTCTTGATTCTTAATCTTGTCATTGGACCTCCAATACCTTGACATGGATCTTTAACTTTGGGCTTGAAGTTGGTTGCACTCTGATTCACATCATACGTTCAACTCTTTTGGAACAAATCGATTGAAGTGAAGTTTCTAATGCTTCATCAAGCGCATTACTAAGTCTTAGTTTCGCGTCCATGAAGGTTGTTGGGTCCTCAATACACGTCGTTCTCATCACTTCAAGTTAAAACTTTGTATATGAAATGGATAACTTAGGTTCTAACCACAAGTCATGTAACACTCAACCTCATTTGCTTGATACGTTCAACTCTTTTGGAACAAATTGATTGAAGTGAGGTTTCTAATGCTTCATCAAGCGCATTATTAAGTCTTAGTTTCGCGTCCATGAAGGTTGTTGGGTCCTCAATACACGTCGTTCTCATCACTTCAAGTTAAAACCTTGAAAGTGAAATGGATAACTTAGGTTCTGACCACAAGTCATGTAACACTCAACCTCATTTGCTTGATACGTTCAACTCTTTTGTAACAAATCGATTGAAGTGAAGTTTCTAATGCTATATCAATCGCATTACTAAGTCTTAGTTTCGCGTCCATGAAGGTTGTTGGGTCCTCAATACACGTCGTTCTCATCACTTCAAGTTAAAACCTTGAATGCGAAATGGATAACTTAGGTTCTAACCACAAGTCATGTAACACTCAACCTCATTTGCTTGATACGTTCAACTCTTTTGGAACAAATCGATTGAAGTGAGGTTTCTAATGCTTCATCAAGCGCATTACTAATGTCTTAGTTTCGCGTCCATGAAGGTTGTTGGGTCCTCAATACACGTCGTTCTCATCACTTCAAGTAAAAACCTTGAATGTGAAATGGATAACTTAGGTTCTAACCACAAGTCATGTAACACTCAACCTCATTTGATTGATACGTTCAACACTTTTGTAACAAATCGATTGAAGTGAAGTTTCTAATGCTTCGTCAATCGCATTACTAAGTCTTTGTTTCGCGTCCATGAAGGTTGTTGGGTCCTCAATACACGTCATTCTCATCACTTCAAGTTAAAACCTTGAAAGTGAAATGGAGAACTTAGGTTCTAACCACAAGTCATGTAACACTCAACCTCATTTGCTTGATACGTTCAACTCTTTTGTAACAAATCGATTGAAGTGAAGTTTCTTATGCTTCATCAAGCGCATTACTAAGTCTTAGTTTCGCGTCCATGAAGGTTGTTGGGTCCACAATACACGTCGTTCTCATCACTTCAAGTTAAAACCTTGAATGTTAAATGGATATCTTAGGTTTTAACCACAAGTCATGTAACACTCAACCTCATTTGCTTGATACGTTCAACAATTTTGGAACAATTCGATTGAAGTGAGGTTTCTTCATCAAGCGCATTACTAAGTCTTAGTTTTGCGTCCATGAAGGTTGTTGGGTCCTCAATACACGTCGTTCTCATCACTTCAAGTTAAAACCTTGAAAGTGAAATAGATAACTTAGGCTCTAACCACAAGTCATGTAACACTCAACCTCATTTGCTTGATACGTTCAACTCTTTTGGAACAAATCGATTGAAGTGAAGTTTCTAATGCTTCATCAATCGCATTACTAAGTCTTAGTTTCGCGTCCATGAAGGTTGTTGGGTCCTCAATACACGTCGTTCTCATCACTTCAAGTTAAAACCTTTAATGTGAAATTGATAACTTAGGTTCTAACCACAAGTAATGTAACACTCAACCTCATTTGCTTGATACGTTCAACTCTTTTGTGACAAATCGATTGAAGTGAAGTTTCTAATGCTTCATCAATCGCATTACTAAGTCTTGGTTTCGCGTCCATGAAGGTTGTTGGGTCCTCAATACACGTTGTTCTCATCACTTCAAGTTAAAACCTTGAATGTGAAATGGATAACTTAGGTTCTAACCACAAGTCATGTAACACTCAACCTCATTTGCTTGGTACGTTCAACTCTGTTGTAACAAATCGATTGAAGTGAGGTTTCTAATACTTCATCAAGCGCATTACTAAGTCTTAGTTTCGCGTCCATGAAGGTTGTTGGGTCCTCAATACACGTCGTTCTCATCACTTCAAGTTAAAACTTTGTATATGAAATGGATAACTTAGGTTCTAACCACAAGTCATGTAACACTCAACCTCATTTGCTTGATACGTTCAACTCTTTTGGAACAAATTGATTGAAGTGAGGTTTCTAATGCTTCATCAAGCGCATTATTAAGTCTTAGTTTCGCGTCCATGAAGGTTGTTGGGTCCTCAATACACGTCGTTCTCATCACTTCAAGTTAAAACCTTGAAAGTGAAATGGATAACTTAGGTTCTAACCACAAGTCATGTAACACTCAACCTCACATGAGAAGCACATGCAAATCCAAACAAATCACGTATAATAGATTTTATCCGACAGAATCTACTCAAATCAATTCAAATCATATTCAAACGTAGTTTAAACTTGAGATGATATCTTATCATGCAAAGGATCATTATCTCACGATTTTATTAGTTATTTTATTTTTATTTTCGTTTTTTTTATTATTTAATTTAATTTTCATGTGTAGCCTATTTAATGGCAAAACACTTTTGATTTAGGAGAACAAGTTTGAATTAAAAATTGAGTGTTTTTTTTAGAGAGGATTTCTTTTTAGTTCTTTGCGAAGAACAACTATCTTCTTCAAGTCACGCTTGAAGAATCTCGCTTGATAGCTTTGGTTCTTACCAACGAGTTTGGTCTGGGTCAAGCTCCTGTTTTGATAGCTTTGGTTCAGCCAACAGGTGTGGCTCGGGTCAAGCTCCTGTTTTGATAACTAGGGTTCCATCGAATTCTTCGATTGGGGTCTTAGTTTTATTACTTTGTTCTTGAATCAAAAAGGCGTTCCTTTCAATTATTCCACGTTGTTGTCGGGTCTCGGGTCCTTTCGATCCGAGGTTCGCATCAATTGGTATCAGAGCTTCGGTTCCTTAATTCAAGAAGCTATCTTTAATTTTTTGTTATTATTATTTTCTTCATCTTATTCTATTCGTCCTAGTACTCAAAAAAGCCAAAAAAAAAAATCATTTTTTTTTCATCCTTATTATCAAGTTTCGATTTTTATCATCAATTTTTTTCTTCTTGTGAATTTCTCCTCTTGAAATTCGAAGAGTACAAAAAAAAAAGAGTTGTCAAAAGTTTAAAAAAAAAAAGAGTTGTGAGAAGTCAAAAAAAAAGAGTTGTCAAAAGTAAAAAAAAAAGAGTTTTTCAAAAGTAAAAAAAAAAAGAGAGTTGTGAGAAGTCAAAAAAAAAAAAATCGAAATTTTGTTCTAGTGATTTTAAAATTTCTAGCCTTTTAAATTCAAAAATTTGTAGATAATTGTTCTTTGAAAATTCAAATTATTGAATCTTCATTTGAAATATTGTCTTTATCCAAATTTATTTTTTGAAGGTTCAAATTGTTGAATCTTCATTTGAAATATTGTCATCATCCAAACTTTTGTCTTATTTCACTTATACCCTTGATTTAGCCATTCTTACAAGTTTGAACTTTTTAAGCTTTAAAGTTTGATTTTTTTTAGTTTGGCTTGTTGAATATTTATCATCAATCAAGTTCTTACGTAAAGAACTAAAAGGGAGATCTTGAGGTAAAAGGCAAGAGGGTGAGACTATTAAAGAAAAAGCCTTAATTTTTTTGAGTGAAACACGAGTGGAGTGACATCTATCGAGAGCAAACACGTGAGGGAGAGGTGAGGTCCATTACTTGATTATTTTTTTACTTCTAACAATTTTCTTTTGTTTTCTTATTGTGGTCGAAAAAGAATATCATGAGTGGAGAACACGACGACGTTGATTTAAAATTGTTCATGAGAGCCATACAAGATCAATACACGGCTCTAAATCGGAGAATGGAACGATTGGAAACTTCGACCCCTAGTCATGCACGACAAAGGAAGGATTTTGATGGAGAATTCGAAGAGATTAATGGATATTATCAAAGGGAAAGAAATGATAGGTCGTACCAAGGAGATGGTGATCTAAGTAACATCAAGGTAAATATCCCTTCTTTCCAAGGAAAAAGTGATCCCGAGGTGTATTTGGAATGTGAAAGAAAGATGGACCTATTATTTGAATACCAAAACTACACGGATGAGAAAAAACTTAAATTAGTGACAATGAAGTTCACGGACTACGCTAACAATTGGTGGGATGAACTAGTGAAGTACCGAAGAAGGTATGGTGAGTCACAAGTTCAAATATGGAAGGACATGAAGGCACTCATGCGAAAAAGATTTGTTCCATCATAGTATTATAGAGATTTGTGTCGAAAACTCCAAAATTTAACTCAAGGTTATAAAAGCGTGGAAGATTATTATAAAGAGATGAAAATAGCCATGAAAAGGGTTAATGTGGAGGAAGACGACGAAGAAACAATGGCTAGATTTGTTGGAGGACTAAATAGAGAGATTGCGGAAGTCGTAGAGCTACAACATTATGTGAACTTAGAAGAATTGCTTCACAAATCAATCAAAATTGAGCGGCAACTAAAGACTAAGGGAAAAACCGTGTCCAACAATCAAGTGTTACCACAAAAAACTAAGGTTGAGACTTCAAATCCAATTAGCACCAGAGAGATCAAGTGCTTTCGATGCCAAGGGTTTGAACACATAGCTTCAAATTGTCCAAATAAAAGAGCTATGATTTTAAGGGACAATGGCGATGTGGAGAGTGTGAGTTCGAGTGATGGTGAGATGCCACCACTTGAAGATTGTAGTGACGTTGAGGTAAAGGAACCAGTAAAAGAAGATCTTTTAGTCACAAGGCGAGTATTGAATACGAAAACTAAGGAAGATGGAGACAAAGTACAACGTGAGCATATATTCCATACAAGATGTCATGTGCACAACAAAGTTTGTAGTTTAATCATTGATAGTGGGAGTTGCACCAATGTAGCAAGCACATTACTAGTCCAAAAGTTGAACTTGAAAACCGAGCAACATCCAAAACCATACAAGTTGCAATGGTTAAGCGATTGTGGAGAAATCAAGGTGACTAAACAGGTGGAAGTTCCTTTATCAATTGGTAGATACCAAGATAAAGTTTTATGTGATGTAGTTCCGATGCAAGCTACCCACATACTTTTGGGGAGACCTTGGCAATTTGACCTAAACGTCAAGCATAATGGTTACAAGAATGAGTATTCGTTGGTTTACAATGGAAAAACCATTATCCTTACACCATTAAAGCCATGGGAGGCAATTGTAGACCAAGAGAGGATTGCAAAGGAATTCCAAAAGATTAGGATTGAAAAAGAAAAAGAAAGTGGTGAAAAAAAATTAGTTGAAAAAGAGGCCAAAATAGAAAAAGAAAGTGGAGAAAGAAAAATAGTTGAAAAGAGTACAAAGAGGGATGAAAAACCGAGGGAGGAAGAGAGAAAGATCGAGGGAAAAGAGATAAAAGCCGAGGGAGAGAGTGAAAAAAAGTCAAGTGAGAAACAAATCGTGTTGATGAACAAAAATGAGGATAAGCGTGAGATGATTTTGCTTTTATATAAAGATGTTTATTTATCATCTAATGACTTACCAAATTTTCTTCCAAGTGCTGTGATTTCTCTTTTGCAGGAGTTTAAGGATGTATTCCCAGAGGAGTTACCGAAAGGAGTACCACCACTTAGAGGAATCGAGCATCAAATTGATTTCATCCCGGGTGCGACAATTCCAAACCGACCGGCATATCGAGCAAATCCAGAGGAAACAAAGGAAATTCAAAGACAAGTGGACGAGTTAATGGACAAGGGTCTAGTGAAAGAAAGCCTAAGCCCATGCTCGGTACTCGTGATATTGGTGCCAAAGAAGGACGGATCGTGGAGGATGTGTGTGGATTGTCGAGCAATCAATAAAATAACGGTAAAGTATCGACATCCTATACCAAGGTTAGATGACATGCTTGATGAATTATATGGTGCTTGTTTATTCTCAAAAATTGATTTAAAGAATGGATATTATCAAATTCGTATGAAAAAGGGAGACGAGTGGAAAACTGCTTTCAAAACAAAATTTGGACTTTATGAGTGGTTAGTCATGCCTTTTGGATTATCTAATGCACCTAGCACATTTATGAGGTTAATGAATCACGTATTACGATCGTTTATTGGAAAATTTGTCGTGGTTTATTTTGATGATATATTAGTTTATAGCAAAACATTAGAACAACATGTGAAACATTTAAAATCTGTTTTTAATGTTTTGCAAATAAACCAATTATATGCTAACCTCAAAAAGTGCACTTTTTGCATGGAATCGGTAGTGTTTCTTGGTTTTGTAGTGAGCTCGAGTGGAGTTTCGGTGGACGAAGAAAAGGTCAAGGCAATCAAGGAGTGGCCGACACCTAAGAATGCTAACGAGGTACGTAGTTTTCATGGCTTAGCTAGCTTTTACCGAAGATTCATTAGAGATTTTAGTACTATTGCAGCACCATTGAATGATTTGGTTAAAAAGAATGTGGATTTTAAGTGGACTGAGTTACATGATGAATCTTTTAATCTTCTAAAAGAAAAGTTAACTAATGCACCATTGTTAGTTTTGCCAAATTTTGATAAAACATTTGAGATTGAATGTGATGCGTCAGGAAAAGGAATTGGTGGTGTTTTGATGCAGGATATGAAACCGATTGCTTACTTTAGTGAAAAGCTTAGTGGCGCGGTCTTAAACTATCCAACATACGACAAGGAGTTGTATGCCTTGGTGAGAACATTACAAACGTGGCAACACTACTTGTGGTCCAAGGAGTTCATCATCCATTCTGACCATGAAAGCCTAAAACACTTAAAGACACAAGGAAAGTTGCACAAGAGACATGCAAAGTGGATGGAGTTCATAGAGACCTTTCCTTATGTTATTCATTATAAAAAAGGTAAAGAGAATGTGGTTGCCGATGCATTGTCAAGAAGGTACGTGCTTATAACTACTTTACAATCTAAGTTGTTAGAATTTGATTTAATAAAGAACTTATATGAATCGGACTCAGATTTTGATCTTGTTTGGAAAGAATGTGAGAAACATGCGTGTAATGATTATTATAAACATGATGAATTTTTATTTAAAAAAGATAAACTTTGTATCCCTAAATGTTCTTTAAGAGAGTTACTTGTTATAGAGACTCATGGAGGAGGGTTAATGGGACACTTTGGAGTTACTAAAACATTGAGTGTGCTTTGTGAACATTTTTATTGGCCGAAAATGAGGCATCATGTTCAAGCCATTTGTGATAAGTGCATTGAGTGTAGGAAGGCCAAATCAAAGATTAAACTTTATGGAAAGTACACTCCTCTACCTATTCCTAACAAACCTTGGGTGGACATATCGATGGATTTTGTGATTGGTTTGCCGAGGACACTAGGAGGGAAAGATAGCATATTTGTGGTAGTGGATAGGTTTAGTAAGATGGCTCACTGTATAGCATGCTCAAAGACAAACGACGCTACTCATGTGGCGGACTTATTCTTTAAAGAAGTTATGCGTTTACACGGAATTCCTAAAACCATTGTGAGTGATAGAGATGTAAAGTTCCTAAGTCACTTTTGGAGAACTTTGTGGAGTAAGCTAGGAACAAAACTTTTATTCTCAACCGTGGCACACCCCCAAACGGATGGACAAACAGAAGTGGTAAATAGAACACTTTCTACGTTGTTAAGAGCGATTATTTCTAAAAATTTAAAACAATGGGAAAAATGTTTACCTCATGTTGAATTTGCTTATAATAGAGTTGTTCATTCTACTACTTCATATTCACCATTTGAAATTGTTTATGGATTTAATCATTTATCTCCTCTTGATATTTTATCTCTACCTACTAACGAGTTTGTTAATTTTGATGGAGAGAAAAAAGCTAAATTTGTTAGGGACTTACATCTGAAAGTACAAGAGAACATTCGAGAGAGAAACGAGCATTATGCACGTCAAGCAAACAAAAGCCGTAAAAAGATTATATTTGAACCCGGAGATTGGGTTTGGCTACATCTTCGAAAAGAGAGGTTTCCAAATCAACGAAAAAGCAAGTTGCATCCACGAGGAGATGGACCATTTCAAGTCCTTGAACGCATAAACGACAATGCCTACAAGATCGACTTACCTAGCGAATATGGTAATATTAATGCATCTTTTAATGTTAGTGACTTATCTTTATATGATGCAGGAGATTCGAGGACGAATCTTTTCGAAGAGGGAGGGAATGATGTGATCCAAGCAGCGACAAAGCCCAAGCCCAAGAGCAACGATCCAATTGAGGACATTGGCGACCCAATGACACGGTCCAAAGCTAAGAAGATGCGTGAGGCCTTGCAAGAATTAATTTTAGAGATCCAAGGGAGAGAGAAGCCGCGACAACTTGATTTAAAACTATTGAATGTGTCGAGGATTGAAGATAATCAAAATCAAGTTGAAGCAAGGGAGGCCAAAGATGCATGAAGATTTACATGTGCCATGCACATGCACGTGCAAGAATTAAAAAGTCACATGAGAAGCACATGCAAATCCAAACAAATCACGTATAAGAGATTTTATTCGACAGAATCTACTCAAATCAATTCAAATCATATTCAAACGTAGTTTAAACGTGAGATGATATCTTATCATGCAACGGATAATTATCTCACGATTTTATTAGTATTTTATTTTTATTTTCGTTTTTTTTATTATTTAATTTAATTTTCATGTGTAGCCTATTTAATGGCAAAACACTTTTGATTTAGGAGAACAAGTTTGAATTAAAAATTGAGAGTTTTTTAGAGAGGATTTCTCTTTAGTTCTTTGCGAAGAACAACGATCTTCTTCAAGTCACGCTTGAAGAATCTCGCTTGACAGCTTTGGTTCTTACCAACGAGTTTGGTCTGGGTCAAGCACCTGTTTTGATAGCTTTGGTTCAGCCAACAGGTGTGGCTCGGGTCAAGCTCCTGTTTTGATAACTAGGGTTCCATCGAATTCTTCGATTGGGGTCTTAGTTCCTTACTTTGTTCTTGAATCAAAAGGCGTTCCTTTCAATTATTCCGCGTTGTTGTCGGGTCATGGGTCCTTTCGATTCGAGGTTCAAATCACTAACCACAAGTAATGTAAAACTCAACCTCATTTGCTTGATACGTTCAACTCTTTTGGAACAAATCGATTGAAGTGAAGTTTCTAATGCTTCATCAAGCGCATTACTAAGTCTTAGTTTCGCGTCCATGAAGGTTATTGGGTCCTCAATACACGTCGTTCTTATCACTTCAAGTTAAAACCTTGAATGTGAAATGGATAACTTAGGTTCTAACCACAAGTCATGTAACACTCAACCTCATTTGCTTGATAAGTTCAACTCTTTTGGAACAAATCGATTGAAGTGAAGTTTTTAATGCTTCATCAAGCGCATTACTAAGTCTTAGTTTCGCATCCATAAAGGTTGTTGGGTCCTCAATACACGTCATTCTCATTACTTCAAGTTAAAACCTTGAATGTGAAATGGATAACTTATGTTGTAACCACAAGTCATGTAACACTCAACCTCATTTGCTTGATACGTTTAACTCTTTTGGAACAAATCGATTGAAGTGAAGTTTCTAATGCTTCATCAAGCGCATTACTAAGTCTTAGTTTCGCGTCCAAGAAGGTTGTTGGGTCCTCAATACACGTCGTTCTCATCACTTCAAGTTAAAACCTTGAATGTGAAATGGATAACTTAGGTTCTAACCACAAGTCATGTAACACTCAACCTCATTTGCTTGATACGTTCAACTCTTTTGGAACAAATCGATTGAAGTGAGGTTTCTAATGCTTCATCAAGCTCATTACTAAGTCTTAGTTTCGCGTCCATGAAGGTTGTTGGGTCCTCAATACACGTCGTTCTCATCACTTCAAGTTAAAACCTTGAAAGTGAAATGGATAACTTAGGTTCTATCCACAAGTCATGTAACACTCAACCTCATTTGCTTGATACGTTCAACTCTTTTGTAACAAATCGATTGAAGTGAAGTTTCTAATGCTTCATCAAGAGCATTACTAAGTCTTAGTTTCGCGTCCATGAAGGTTGTTGGGTCCTCAATACACGTCGTTCTCATCACTTCAAGTTAAAACCTTGAATGTGAAATGGATAACTTAGGTTCTAACCACAAGTCATGTAACACTCAACCTCATTTGCTTGATATGTTCAACTCTTTTGGAACAAATCGATTGAAGTGAGGTTTCTAATGCTTCATCAAGCTCATTACTAAGTCTTAGTTTCGCGTCCATGAAGGTTGTTGGGTCCTCAATACACGTCGTTCTCATTACTTCAACTTAAAACCTTGAAAGTGAAATGGATAACTTAGGTTCTATCCACAAGTCATGTAACACTCAACCTCATTTGCTTGATACGTTCAACTCTTTTGTAACAAATCGATTGAAGTGAAGTTTCTAATGCTTCATCAAGAGCATTACTAAGTCTTAGTTTCGTGTCCATGAAGGTGGTTGGGTCCTCAATACACGTCGTTCTCATCACTTCAAGTTAAAACCTTGAATGTGAAATGGATAACTTAGGTTCTAACCACAAGTCATGTAACACTCAACCTCATTTGCTTGATACGTTCAACTCTTTTGGAACAAATTGATTGAAGTAAGTTTTCTAATGCTTCATCAAGAGCATTACTAAGTCTTAGTTTCGCGTCCATGAAGGTTGTTGTGTCCTCAATACACGTCGTTCTCATCACTTCAAGTTAAAACCGTGAAAGTGAAATGGATAACTTAGGTTCTAACCACAAGTCATGTAACACTCAACCTCATTTGCTTGATACGTTCAACTCTTTTGTAACAAATCGATTGAAGTGAAGTTTCTAATGCTTCATCAATCGCATTACTAAGTCTTAGTTTCGCGTCCAAGAAGGTTGTTGGGTCCTCAATACACGTCGTTCTCATCACTTCAAGTTAAAACCTTGAAAGTGAAATGGATAACTTAGGTTCTAACCACAAGTCATGTAACACTCAACCTCATTTCCTTGATACGTTCAACTCTTTTGGAACAAATCGATTGAAGGGTGCAATTCTGTGGCTGGATGGCGATTGAGACCCCTGGTTAATGCTCTATGATTTTGTTATGATTGAGAATATGGTAGTTTAAGCAGGAAAATTGAGTTTTGAAATTGTCTGGTTGACTACTGAGTCTGGGAATGATTATAAGGATTATTAAATGATCTGCATTCATTTATAAGAGTGATTAGTAAATGAAGTTAGAAGTCTGTGCATATCTATGTCCACCGATAGCTGTACTCCATCGGATGATGTTAGGAATTTGCATCCACCGATAGATGTTCTCTATAGGAAGATGTATGAGTTTGCATCAATCGATAGATATCCTCTATCGGAAGATGTATGAGCTTGCATCCACTGATAGATGTCCTCTATCGAAGATGTCTTAAAAGAGCATGTGGATTGCACATGTCTATCGGTAGATGTTGTGTATCTCAAATAATGGATGATGTAAGTGTTGTGTTGTCGTCTACTGACCGGTAGATGTTGTACCATTGGTAGAAGTAGCATAATATTTGTCGTTTGCTATCGGTCGATGTAAGTGATACTCTTTGTCGCCTAGCGATCGGCAGAAGTGAATAAGTCTTCTGCGGATGATGTCTGCGAATCACGTGAGACGCTCGTGATCATCGGTCGACGTGAGTTTATGACTCTATCGGCAGATGCAGTTTAAGAGATGTTGGAAACAGATGTGTCGCGTGGCGGGCACGTGACCATCGGTCGATGTGAGTCTATGACTCTATCGGTAGATGCAGTTTAGGAGATATTTATGAAGAAAAAAAAAATATAACACTAATAATGAACAAGGTGCATGAAGTAAAAACCGATTGATTAAAAGATTAAGTTATGAATTACGTGGCGACTCCAACTGGGGTTGTTACAAGTAACACTCAACCTCATTTGCTTGATACGTTCAACTCTTTTGGAATAAATCGATTGAAGTGAAGTTTCTAATGCTTCATCAAGCGCATTACTAAGTCTTAGTTTCACGTCCATGAAGGTTGTTGGGTCCTCAATACACGTCGTTCCCATCACTTCAAGTTAAAACCTTGAATATAAAAATGGATAACTTAGGTTGTAACCACAAGTCATGTAACACTAAACCTCATTTGCTTGATACGATCAACACTTTTGGAACAAATCGATTGAAGTGACGTTTCTTATGCTTCATCAAGCGCATTACTAAGTCTTAGTTACGCGTCCATGAAGGTTGTTGGATTCTCAATAAACGTCGTTCTCATCACTTCAAATTAAAACCTTGAATGTGAAATGTATAACTTAGGTTGTAACCACAAGTCATGTAACACTCAACCTCATTTGCTTGATACGATCAACTCTTTTGGAACAAATCGATTGAAGTGAAGTTTCTTATGCTTCATCAAGCGCATTAATAAATCTTAATTACGCGTCCATGAAGGTTGTTGGGTTCTCAATACACGTCGTTCTCATCACTTCAAGTTAAAATCTTGAATGTGAAATGGATAACTTAGGTTGTAACCACAAGTCATGTAACACTCAACCTCATTTGCTTGATACGATCAACTCTTTTGGAACAAATCGATTGAAGTGAAGTTTCTAATGCTTCATCAAGCGCATTACTAAGTCTTAGTTACGTGTCCATGACAGTTGTTGGGTCGTCAATACACGTCGTTCTCATCACTTTACGTTAAAACCTTGAATGTGAAATGGGTAACTTAGGTTCTAACCACGAGCCATGTAACACTCAACCTCATTTGCATGATACGTTCAACACTTTTGGAACAAATCGATTGAAGTGAAGTTTCTAATGCTTCATCAAGCGCATTACTGAGTCTTAGTTTCGCGTCCATGAAGGTTGTTGGGTCCTCAATACACGTCGTTCTCATCAATTCAAGTTAAAACCTTGAATGTGAAATGGATAACTTAGATTCTAACCACAAGTAATGTAAAACTCAACCTCATTTGCTTGATACGTTCAACTCTTTTGGAACAAATCGATTGAAGTGAAGTTTCTAATGCTTCATCAAGCGCATTACTGAGTCTTAGTTTCGCGTCCATGAAGGTTGTTGGGTCCTCAATACACGTCGTTCTAACCAATTCAAGTTAAAACCTTGAATGTGAAATGGATAACTTAGATTCTAACCACAAGTCATGTAACACTCAACCTCATTTGCTTGATATGTTCAACTCTTTTGGAACAAATCGATTGAAGTTAAGTTTCTAATGCTTCATCAAGCGCATTATTAAGTCTTAGTTTCGCGTCCATGAAGGTTGTTTGGTCCTCAATACACGTCGTTCTCATCACTTCAAGTTAAAACCTTGAATGTGAAATGGATAACTTAGGTTCTAACCACAAGTAATGTAACACTCAACCTCATTTGCTTGATACGTTCAACTCTTTTGGAACAAATCGATTGAAGTGATGTTTCTAATGCTTCATCAAGCGCATTACTGAGTCTTAGTTTCGCGTCCATGAAGGTTGTTGGGTCCTAGATACACGTCGTTCTCATAAATTCAAGTTAAAACCTTGAATGTGAAATGGATAAGTTAGGTTCTAACCACAAGTCATGTAACACTCAACTTCATTTGCTTGATATGTTCAACACTTTTGGAACAAATCGATTGAAGTGAAGTTTCTAATGCTTCATCAAGCGCATTATTAAGTCTTAGTTTCGCGTCCATGAAGGTTGTTGGGTCCTCAATACACGTCGTTCTCATCACTTCAAGTTAAAACCTTGAAAGTGAAATGGATAACTTAGGTTCTAACCACAAGTCATGTAACACTCAACCTCATTTGCTTGATACGTTCAACTCTTTTGGAACAAATCGATTGAAGTGAAGTTTCTAATGCTTCATCAAGCGCATTACTAAGTCTTAGTTTCGCGTCCATTGAAGGTTGTTGGGTCCTCAATACACGTCGTTCTCATCACTTCAAGTTAAAACCTTGAATGTGAAATGGATAACTTAGGTTCTAACCTCAAGTAATGTAACACTCAACCTCATTTGCTTGATACGTTCAACTCATTTGGAACAAATCGATTGAAGTGAAGTTTCTAATGCTTCATCAAGCGCATTACTAAGTCTTAGTTTCGCGTCCATGAAGGTTGTTGGGTCCTCAATACACGTCGTTCTCATCACTTCAAGTTAAAACCTTGAATGTGAAATGGATAACTTAGGTTCTAACCACAAGTCATGTAACACTCAACCTCATTTACTTGATACGTTCAACTCTTTCGGAATAAATCGATTGAAGTGAAGTCTCTAATGCTTCATCAAGAGCATTACTAAGTCTTAGTTTCGTGTCCATGAAGGTTGTTGGGTCCTCAATACACGTCGTTCTCATCACTTCAAGTTAAAACCTTGAAAGTGAAATGGATATCTTAGGTTCTAACCACAAGTCATGTAACACTCAACCTCATTTGCTTGATACAATCAACTCTTTTAGAACAAATCGATTGAAGTGAAGTTTCTATTGCTTCATCAAGCGCATTACTAAGTCTTAGTTTCGTGTCCATGAAGGTTTTTGGGTCCTAAATACACGTCGTTCTCATCACTTCAAGTTAAAACCTTGAAAGTGAAATGGATAACTTAGGTCTAACCACAAGTCATGTAACACTCAACCTCATTTGCTTGATACGTTCAACTCTTTTGGAACAAATCGATTGAAGTGAAGTTTCTAATGCTTCATCAAGCGCATTACTAAGTCTTAGTTTCGCGTCCATGAAGGTTGTTGGGTCCTCAATACACGTCGTTCTCATCACTTCAAGTTAAAACCTTGAAAGTGAAATGGATAACTTAGGTTCTAACCACAAGTCATGTAACACTCATCCTCATTTGCTTGATACGTTCAACTCTTTTGGAACAAATCGATGGAAGTGAAGGTTCTAATGCTTCATCAAGCGCATTACTAAGACTTAGTTTCGCGTCCATGAAGGTTGTTGGGTCCTCAATACACGTCGTTCTCATCACTTCAAGTTAAAACCTTGAAAGTGAAATGGATATCTTAGGTTCTAACCACAAGTCATGTAACACTCAACCTCATTTGCTTGATACGTTCAACTCTTTTGGAACAAATCGATTGAAGTGAAGTTTCTAATGCTTCATCAAGCGCATTACTAAGTCTTAGTTTCGTGTCCATGAAGGTTGTTGGGTCCTCAATACACGTCGTTCTCATCACTTCAAGTTAAAACCTTGAAAGTGAAATGGATAACTTAGGTTCTAACCACAAGTCATGTAACACTCAACCTCATTTGCTTGATACGTTCAACTCTTTTGGAACAAATCGATTGAAGTGAAGTTTCTAATGCTTCATCAAGCGCATTACTAAGTCTTAGTTTCGCGTCCATGAAGGTTGTTGGGTCCTCAATACACGTCGTTCTCATCACTTCAAGTTAAAACCTTGAAAGTGAAATGGATACTTAGGTTCTAACCACAAGTCATGTAACACTCAACCTCATTTGCTTGATACGTTCAACTCTTTTGGAACAAATCGATTGAAGTGAAGTTTCTATTGCTTCATCAAGCGCATTACTAAGTCTTAGTTTCGTGTCCATGAAGGTTTTTGGGTCCTAAATACACGTCGTTCTCATCACTTCAAGTTAAAACCTTGAAAGTGAAATGGATAACTTAGGTTCTAACCACAAGTCATGTAACACTCAACCTCATTTGCTTGATACGTTCAACTCTTTTGGAACAAATCGATTGAAGTGAAGTTTCTAATGCTTCATCAAGCGCATTACTAAGTCTTAGTTTCGCGTCCATGAAGGTTGTTGGGTCCTCAATACACGTCGTTCTCATCACTTCAAGTTAAAACCTTGAAATGTGAAATGGATAACTTAGGTTCTAACCACAAGTCATGTAACACTCAACCTCATTTGCTTGATACGTTCAACTCTTTTGGAACAAATCGATTGAAGTGAAGTTTCTAATGCTTCATCAAGCGCATTACTAAGTCTTAGTTTCGCGTCCATGAAGGTTGTTGGGTCCTCAATACACGTCGTTCTCATCACTTCAAGTTAAAACCTTGAATGTGAAATGGATAACTTAGGTTCTAACCACAAGTCATGTAACACTCAACCTCATTTGCTTGATACGTTCAACTCTTTTGGAACAAATCGATTGAAGTGAAGTTTCTAATGCTTCATCAAGCGCATTACTAAGTCTTAGTTTCGCGTCCATGAAGGTTGTTGGGTCCTCAATACACGTCGTTCTCATCACTTCAAGTTAAAACCTTGAATGTGAAATGGATAACTTAGGTTCTAACCACAAGTCATGTAACACTCAACCTCATTTGCTTGATACGTTCAACTCTTTTGGAACAAATCGATTGAAGTGAAGTTTCTAATGCTTCATCAAGCGCATTACTAAGTCTTAGTTTCGCGTCCATGAAGGTTGTTGGGTCCTCAATACACGTCGTTCTCATCACTTCAAGTTAAAACCTTGAATGTGAAATGGATAACTTAGGTTCTAACCACAAGTCATGTAACACTCAACCTCATTTGCTTGATACGTTCAACTCTTTTGGAACAAATCGATTGAAGTGAAGTTTCTAATGCTTCATCAAGCGCATTACTAAGTCTTAGTTTCGCGTCCATGAAGGTTGTTGGGTCCTCAATACACGTCGTTCTCATCACTTCAAGTTAAAACCTTGAAAGTGAAATGGATAACTTAGGTTCTAACCACAAGTCATGTAACACTCAACCTCATTTGCTTGATACGTTCAACTCTTTTGGAACAAATCGATTGAAGTGAAGTTTCTAATGCTTCATCAAGCGCATTACTAAGTCTTAGTTTCGCGTCCATGAAGGTTGTTGGGTCCTCAATACACGTCGTTCTCATCACTTCAAGTTAAAACCTTGAATGTGAAATGGATAACTTAGGTTCTAACCACAAGTCATGTAACACTCAACCTCATTTGCTTGATACGTTCAACTCTTTTGGAACAAATCGATTGAAGTGAAGTTTCTAATGCTTCATCAAGCGCATTACTAAGTCTTAGTTTCGCGTCCATGAAGGTTGTTGGGTCCTCAATACACGTCGTTCTCATCACTTCAAGTTAAAACCTTGAAAGTGAAATGGATAACTTAGGTTCTAACCACAAGTCATGTAACACTCAACCTCATTTGCTTGATACGTTCAACTCTTTTGGAACAAATCGATTGAAGTGAAGTTTCTAATGCTTCATCAAGCGCATTACTAAGTCTTAGTTTCGCGTCCATGAAGGTTGTTGGGTCCTCAATACACGTCGTTCTCATCACTTCAAGTTAAAACCTTGAATGTGAAATGGATAACTTAGGTTCTAACCACAAGTCATGTAACACTCAACCTCATTTGCTTGATACGTTCAACTCTTTTGGAACAAATCGATTGAAGTGAAGTTTCTAATGCTTCATCAAGCGCATTACTAAGTCTTAGTTTCGCGTCCATGAAGGTTGTTGGGTCCTCAATACACGTCGTTCTCATCACTTCAAGTTAAAACCTTGAAAGTGAAATGGATAACTTAGGTTCTAACCACAAGTCATGTAACACTCAACCTCATTTGCTTGATACGTTCAACTCTTTTGGAACAAATCGATTGAAGTGAAGTTTCTAATGCTTCATCAAGCGCATTACTAAGTCTTAGTTTCGCGTCCATGAAGGTTGTTGGGTCCTCAATACACGTCGTTCTCATCACTTCAAGTTAAAACCTTGAATGTGAAATGGATAACTTAGGTTCTAACCACAAGTCATGTAACACTCAACCTCATTTGCTTGATACGTTCAACTCTTTTGGAACAAATCGATTGAAGTGAAGTTTCTAATGCTTCATCAAGCGCATTACTAAGTCTTAGTTTCGCGTCCATGAAGGTTGTTGGGTCCTCAATACACGTCGTTCTCATCACTTCAAGTTAAAACCTTGAATGTGAAATGGATAACTTAGGTTCTAACCACAAGTCATGTAACACTCAACCTCATTTGCTTGATACGTTCAACTCTTTTGGAACAAATCGATTGAAGTGAAGTTTCTAATGCTTCATCAAGCGCATTACTAAGTCTTAGTTTCGCGTCCATGAAGGTTGTTGGGTCCTCAATACACGTCGTTCTCATCACTTCAAGTTAAAACCTTGAATGTGAAATGGATAACTTAGGTTCTAACCACAAGTCATGTAACACTCAACCTCATTTGCTTGATACGTTCAACTCTTTTGGAACAAATCGATTGAAGTGAAGTTTCTAATGCTTCATCAAGCGCATTACTAAGTCTTAGTTTCGCGTCCATGAAGGTTGTTGGGTCCTCAATACACGTCGTTCTCATCACTTCAAGTTAAAACCTTGAATGTGAAATGGATAACTTAGGTTCTAACCACAAGTCATGTAACACTCAACCTCATTTGCTTGATACGTTCAACTCTTTTGGAACAAATCGATTGAAGTGAAGTTTCTAATGCTTCATCAAGCGCATTACTAAGTCTTAGTTTCGCGTCCATGAAGGTTGTTGGGTCCTCAATACACGTCGTTCTCATCACTTCAAGTTAAAACCTTGAATGTGAAATGGATAACTTAGGTTCTAACCACAAGTCATGTAACACTCAACCTCATTTGCTTGATACGTTCAACTCTTTTGGAACAAATCGATTGAAGTGAAGTTTCTAATGCTTCATCAAGCGCATTACTAAGTCTTAGTTTCGCGTCCATGAAGGTTGTTGGGTCCTCAATACACGTCGTTCTCATCACTTCAAGTTAAAACCTTGAATGTGAAATGGATAACTTAGGTTCTAACCACAAGTCATGTAACACTCAACCTCATTTGCTTGATACGTTCAACTCTTTTGGAACAAATCGATTGAAGTGAAGTTTCTAATGCTTCATCAAGCGCATTACTAAGTCTTAGTTTCGCGTCCATGAAGGTTGTTGGGTCCTCAATACACGTCGTTCTCATCACTTCAAGTTAAAACCTTGAATGTGAAATGGATAACTTAGGTTCTAACCACAAGTCATGTAACACTCAACCTCATTTGCTTGATACGTTCAACTCTTTTGGAACAAATCGATTGAAGTGAAGTTTCTAATGCTTCATCAAGCGCATTACTAAGTCTTAGTTTCGCGTCCATGAAGGTTGTTGGGTCCTCAATACACGTCGTTCTCATCACTTCAAGTTAAAACCTTGAAATGTGAAATGGATAACTTAGGTTCTAACCACAAGTCATGTAACACTCAACCTCATTTGCTTGATACGTTCAACTCTTTTGGAACAAATCGATTGAAGTGAAGTTTCTAATGCTTCATCAAGCGCATTACTAAGTCTTAGTTTCGCGTCCATGAAGGTTGTTGGGTCCTCAATACACGTCGTTCTCATCACTTCAAGTTAAAACCTTGAATGTGAAATGGATAACTTAGGTTCTAACCACAAGTCATGTAACACTCAACCTCATTTGCTTGATACGTTCAACTCTTTTGGAACAAATCGATTGAAGTGAAGTTTCTAATGCTTCATCAAGCGCATTACTAAGTCTTAGTTTCGCGTCCATGAAGGTTGTTGGGTCCTCAATACACGTCGTTCTCATCACTTCAAGTTAAAACCTTGAAAGTGAAATGGATAACTTAGGTTCTAACCACAAGTCATGTAACACTCAACCTCATTTGCTTGATACGTTCAACTCTTTTGGAACAAATCGATTGAAGTGAAGTTTCTAATGCTTCATCAAGCGCATTACTAAGTCTTAGTTTCGCGTCCATGAAGGTTGTTGGGTCCTCAATACACGTCGTTCTCATCACTTCAAGTTAAAACCTTGAATGTGAAATGGATAACTTAGGTTCTAACCACAAGTCATGTAACACTCAACCTCATTTGCTTGATACGTTCAACTCTTTTGGAACAAATCGATTGAAGTGAAGTTTCTAATGCTTCATCAAGCGCATTACTAAGTCTTAGTTTCGCGTCCATGAAGGTTGTTGGGTCCTCAATACACGTCGTTCTCATCACTTCAAGTTAAAACCTTGAATGTGAAATGGATAACTTAGGTTCTAACCACAAGTCATGTAACACTCAACCTCATTTGCTTGATACGTTCAACTCTTTTGGAACAAATCGATTGAAGTGAAGTTTCTAATGCTTCATCAAGCGCATTACTAAGTCTTAGTTTCGCGTCCATGAAGGTTGTTGGGTCCTCAATACACGTCGTTCTCATCACTTCAAGTTAAAACCTTGAATGTGAAATGGATAACTTAGGTTCTAACCACAAGTCATGTAACACTCAACCTCATTTGCTTGATACGTTCAACTCTTTTGGAACAAATCGATTGAAGTGAAGTTTCTAATGCTTCATCAAGCGCATTACTAAGTCTTAGTTTCGCGTCCATGAAGGTTGTTGGGTCCTCAATACACGTCGTTCTCATCACTTCAAGTTAAAACCTTGAATGTGAAATGGATAACTTAGGTTCTAACCACAAGTCATGTAACACTCAACCTCATTTGCTTGATACGTTCAACTCTTTTGGAACAAATCGATTGAAGTGAAGTTTCTAATGCTTCATCAAGCGCATTACTAAGTCTTAGTTTCGCGTCCATGAAGGTTGTTGGGTCCTCAATACACGTCGTTCTCATCACTTCAAGTTAAAACCTTGAATGTGAAATGGATAACTTAGGTTCTAACCACAAGTCATGTAACACTCAACCTCATTTGCTTGATACGTTCAACTCTTTTGGAACAAATCGATTGAAGTGAAGTTTCTAATGCTTCATCAAGCGCATTACTAAGTCTTAGTTTCGCGTCCATGAAGGTTGTTGGGTCCTCAATACACGTCGTTCTCATCACTTCAAGTTAAAACCTTGAATGTGAAATGGATAACTTAGGTTCTAACCACAAGTCATGTAACACTCAACCTCATTTGCTTGATACGTTCAACTCTTTTGGAACAAATCGATTGAAGTGAAGTTTCTAATGCTTCATCAAGCGCATTACTAAGTCTTAGTTTCGCGTCCATGAAGGTTGTTGGGTCCTCAATACACGTCGTTCTCATCACTTCAAGTTAAAACCTTGAATGTGAAATGGATAACTTAGGTTCTAACCACAAGTCATGTAACACTCAACCTCATTTGCTTGATACGTTCAACTCTTTTGGAACAAATCGATTGAAGTGAAGTTTCTAATGCTTCATCAAGCGCATTACTAAGTCTTAGTTTCGCGTCCATGAAGGTTGTTGGGTCCTCAATACACGTCGTTCTCATCACTTCAAGTTAAAACCTTGAATGTGAAATGGATAACTTAGGTTCTAACCACAAGTCATGTAACACTCAACCTCATTTGCTTGATACGTTCAACTCTTTTGGAACAAATCGATTGAAGTGAAGTTTCTAATGCTTCATCAAGCGCATTACTAAGTCTTAGTTTCGCGTCCATGAAGGTTGTTGGGTCCTCAATACACGTCGTTCTCATCACTTCAAGTTAAAACCTTGAAATGTGAAATGGATAACTTAGGTTCTAACCACAAGTCATGTAACACTCAACCTCATTTGCTTGATACGTTCAACTCTTTTGGAACAAATCGATTGAAGTGAAGTTTCTAATGCTTCATCAAGCGCATTACTAAGTCTTAGTTTCGCGTCCATGAAGGTTGTTGGGTCCTCAATACACGTCGTTCTCATCACTTCAAGTTAAAACCTTGAATGTGAAATGGATAACTTAGGTTCTAACCACAAGTCATGTAACACTCAACCTCATTTGCTTGATACGTTCAACTCTTTTGGAACAAATCGATTGAAGTGAAGTTTCTAATGCTTCATCAAGCGCATTACTAAGTCTTAGTTTCGCGTCCATGAAGGTTGTTGGGTCCTCAATACACGTCGTTCTCATCACTTCAAGTTAAAACCTTGAATGTGAAATGGATAACTTAGGTTCTAACCACAAGTCATGTAACACTCAACCTCATTTGCTTGATACGTTCAACTCTTTTGGAACAAATCGATTGAAGTGAAGTTTCTAATGCTTCATCAAGCGCATTACTAAGTCTTAGTTTCGCGTCCATGAAGGTTGTTGGGTCCTCAATACACGTCGTTCTCATCACTTCAAGTTAAAACCTTGAATGTGAAATGGATAACTTAGGTTCTAACCACAAGTCATGTAACACTCAACCTCATTTGCTTGATACGTTCAACTCTTTTGGAACAAATCGATTGAAGTGAAGTTTCTAATGCTTCATCAAGCGCATTACTAAGTCTTAGTTTCGCGTCCATGAAGGTTGTTGGGTCCTCAATACACGTCGTTCTCATCACTTCAAGTTAAAACCTTGAATGTGAAATGGATAACTTAGGTTCTAACCACAAGTCATGTAACACTCAACCTCATTTGCTTGATACGTTCAACTCTTTTGGAACAAATCGATTGAAGTGAAGTTTCTAATGCTTCATCAAGCGCATTACTAAGTCTTAGTTTCGCGTCCATGAAGGTTGTTGGGTCCTCAATACACGTCGTTCTCATCACTTCAAGTTAAAACCTTGAATGTGAAATGGATAACTTAGGTTCTAACCACAAGTCATGTAACACTCAACCTCATTTGCTTGATACGTTCAACTCTTTTGGAACAAATCGATTGAAGTGAAGTTTCTAATGCTTCATCAAGCGCATTACTAAGTCTTAGTTTCGCGTCCATGAAGGTTGTTGGGTCCTCAATACACGTCGTTCTCATCACTTCAAGTTAAAACCTTGAATGTGAAATGGATAACTTAGGTTCTAACCACAAGTCATGTAACACTCAACCTCATTTGCTTGATACGTTCAACTCTTTTGGAACAAATCGATTGAAGTGAAGTTTCTAATGCTTCATCAAGCGCATTACTAAGTCTTAGTTTCGCGTCCATGAAGGTTGTTGGGTCCTCAATACACGTCGTTCTCATCACTTCAAGTTAAAACCTTGAATGTGAAATGGATAACTTAGGTTCTAACCACAAGTCATGTAACACTCAACCTCATTTGCTTGATACGTTCAACTCTTTTGGAACAAATCGATTGAAGTGAAGTTTCTAATGCTTCATCAAGCGCATTACTAAGTCTTAGTTTCGCGTCCATGAAGGTTGTTGGGTCCTCAATACACGTCGTTCTCATCACTTCAAGTTAAAACCTTGAATGTGAAATGGATAACTTAGGTTCTAACCACAAGTCATGTAACACTCAACCTCATTTGCTTGATACGTTCAACTCTTTTGGAACAAATCGATTGAAGTGAAGTTTCTAATGCTTCATCAAGCGCATTACTAAGTCTTAGTTTCGCGTCCATGAAGGTTGTTGGGTCCTCAATACACGTCGTTCTCATCACTTCAAGTTAAAACCTTGAATGTGAAATGGATAACTTAGGTTCTAACCACAAGTCATGTAACACTCAACCTCATTTGCTTGATACGTTCAACTCTTTTGGAACAAATCGATTGAAGTGAAGTTTCTAATGCTTCATCAAGCGCATTACTAAGTCTTAGTTTCGCGTCCATGAAGGTTGTTGGGTCCTCAATACACGTCGTTCTCATCACTTCAAGTTAAAACCTTGAATGTGAAATGGATAACTTAGGTTCTAACCACAAGTCATGTAACACTCAACCTCATTTGCTTGATACGTTCAACTCTTTTGGAACAAATCGATTGAAGTGAAGTTTCTAATGCTTCATCAAGCGCATTACTAAGTCTTAGTTTCGCGTCCATGAAGGTTGTTGGGTCCTCAATACACGTCGTTCTCATCACTTCAAGTTAAAACCTTGAATGTGAAATGGATAACTTAGGTTCTAACCACAAGTCATGTAACACTCAACCTCATTTGCTTGATACGTTCAACTCTTTTGGAACAAATCGATTGAAGTGAAGTTTCTAATGCTTCATCAAGCGCATTACTAAGTCTTAGTTTCGCGTCCATGAAGGTTGTTGGGTCCTCAATACACGTCGTTCTCATCACTTCAAGTTAAAACCTTGAATGTGAAATGGATAACTTAGGTTCTAACCACAAGTCATGTAACACTCAACCTCATTTGCTTGATACGTTCAACTCTTTTGGAACAAATCGATTGAAGTGAAGTTTCTAATGCTTCATCAAGCGCATTACTAAGTCTTAGTTTCGCGTCCATGAAGGTTGTTGGGTCCTCAATACACGTCGTTCTCATCACTTCAAGTTAAAACCTTGAATGTGAAATGGATAACTTAGGTTCTAACCACAAGTCATGTAACACTCAACCTCATTTGCTTGATACGTTCAACTCTTTTGGAACAAATCGATTGAAGTGAAGTTTCTAATGCTTCATCAAGCGCATTACTAAGTCTTAGTTTCGCGTCCATGAAGGTTGTTGGGTCCTCAATACACGTCGTTCTCATCACTTCAAGTTAAAACCTTGAATGTGAAATGGATAACTTAGGTTCTAACCACAAGTCATGTAACACTCAACCTCATTTGCTTGATACGTTCAACTCTTTTGGAACAAATCGATTGAAGTGAAGTTTCTAATGCTTCATCAAGCGCATTACTAAGTCTTAGTTTCGCGTCCATGAAGGTTGTTGGGTCCTCAATACACGTCGTTCTCATCACTTCAAGTTAAAACCTTGAATGTGAAATGGATAACTTAGGTTCTAACCACAAGTCATGTAACACTCAACCTCATTTGCTTGATACGTTCAACTCTTTTGGAACAAATCGATTGAAGTGAAGTTTCTAATGCTTCATCAAGCGCATTACTAAGTCTTAGTTTCGCGTCCATGAAGGTTGTTGGGTCCTCAATACACGTCGTTCTCATCACTTCAAGTTAAAACCTTGAATGTGAAATGGATAACTTAGGTTCTAACCACAAGTCATGTAACACTCAACCTCATTTGCTTGATACGTTCAACTCTTTTGGAACAAATCGATTGAAGTGAAGTTTCTAATGCTTCATCAAGCGCATTACTAAGTCTTAGTTTCGCGTCCATGAAGGTTGTTGGGTCCTCAATACACGTCGTTCTCATCACTTCAAGTTAAAACCTTGAATGTGAAATGGATAACTTAGGTTCTAACCACAAGTCATGTAACACTCAACCTCATTTGCTTGATACGTTCAACTCTTTTGAACAAATCGATTGAAGTGAAGTTTCTAATGCTTCATCAAGCGCATTACTAAGTCTTAGTTTCGCGTCCATGAAGGTTGTTGGGTCTCAATACACGTCGTTCTCATCACTTCAAGTTAAAACCTTGAATGTGAAATGGATAACTTAGGTTCTAACCACAAGTCATGTAACACTCAACCTCATTTGCTTGATACGTTCAACTCTTTGGAACAAATCGATTGAAGTGAAGTTTCTAATGCTTCATCAAGCGCATTACTAAGTCTTAGTTTCGCGTCCATGAAGGTTGTTGGGTCCTCAATACACGTCGTTCTCATCACTTCAAGTTAAACCTTGAATGTGAAATGGATAACTTAGGTTCTAACCACAAGTCATGTAACACTCAACCTCATTTGCTTGATACGTTCAACTCTTTTGGAACAAATCGATTGAAGTGAAGTTTCTAATGCTTCATCAAGCGCATTACTAAGTCTTAGTTTCGCGTCCATGAAGGTTGTTGGGTCCTCAATACACGTCGTTCTCATCACTTCAAGTTAAAACCTTGAATGTGAAATGGATAACTTAGGTTCTAACCACAAGTCATGTAACACTCAACCTCATTTGCTTGATACGTTCAACTCTTTTGGAACAAATCGATTGAAGTGAAGTTTCTAATGCTTCATCAAGCGCATTACTAAGTCTTAGTTTCGCGTCCATGAAGGTTGTTGGGTCCTCAATACACGTCGTTCTCATCACTTCAAGTTAAAACCTTGAATGTGAAATGGATAACTTAGGTTCTAACCACAAGTCATGTAACACTCAACCTCATTTGCTTGATACGTTCAACTCTTTTGGAACAAATCGATTGAAGTGAAGTTTCTAATGCTTCATCAAGCGCATTACTAAGTCTTAGTTTCGCGTCCATGAAGGTTGTTGGGTCCTCAATACACGTCGTTCTCATCACTTCAAGTTAAAACCTTGAATGTGAAATGGATAACTTAGGTTCTAACCACAAGTCATGTAACACTCAACCTCATTTGCTTGATACGTTCAACTCTTTTGGAACAAATCGATTGAAGTGAAGTTTCTAATGCTTCATCAAGCGCATTACTAAGTCTTAGTTTCGCGTCCATGAAGGTTGTTGGGTCCTCAATACACGTCGTTCTCATCACTTCAAGTTAAAACCTTGAATGTGAAATGGATAACTTAGGTTCTAACCACAAGTCATGTAACACTCAACTCATTTGCTTGATACGTTCAACTCTTTTGGAACAAATCGATTGAAGTGAAGTTTCTAATGCTTCATCAAGCGCATTACTAAGTCTTAGTTTCGCGTCCATGAAGGTTGTTGGGTCCTCAATACACGTCGTTCTCATCACTTCAAGTTAAAACCTTGAATGTGAAATGGATAACTTAGGTTCTAACCACAAGTCATGTAACACTCAACCTCATTTGCTTGATACGTTCAACTCTTTGGAACAAATCGATTGAAGTGAAGTTTCTAATGCTTCATCAAGCGCATTACTAAGTCTTAGTTTCGCTGTCCATGAAGGTTGTTGGGTCCTCAATACACGTCGTTCTCATCACTTCAAGTTAAAACCTTGAAAGTGAATGGATAACTTAGGTTCTAACCACAAGTCATGTAACACTCAACCTCATTTGCTTGATATGTTCAACTCTTTTGGAACAAATCGATTGAAGTGAAGTTTCTAATGCTTCATCAAGCGCATTACTAAGTCTTAGTTTCGCGTCCATGAAGGTTGTTGGGTCCTCAATACACGTCGTTCTCATCACTTCAAGTTAAAACCTTGAATGTGAAATGGATAACTTAGGTTCTAACCACAAGTCATGTAACACTCAACCTCATTTGCTTGATACGTTCAACTCTTTTGGAACAAATCGATTGAAGTGAAGTTTCTAATGCTTCATCAAGCGCATTATTAAGTCTTAGTTTCGCGTCCATGAAGGTTGTTGGGTCCTCAATACACGTCGTTCTCATCACTTCAAGTTAAAACCTTGAATGTGAAATGGATAACTTAGGTTCTAACCACAAGTCATGTAACACTCAACCTCATTTGCTTGATACGTTCAACTCTTTTGGAACAAATCGATTGAAGTGAAGTTTCTAATGCTTCATCAAGCGCATTACTAAGTCTTAGTTTCGCGTCCATGAAGGTTGTTGGGTCCTCAATACACGTCGTTCTCATCACTTCAAGTTAAAACCTGAATGTGAAATGGATAACTTAGGTTCTAACCACAAGTCATGTAACACTCAACCTCATTTGCTTGATACGTTCAACTCTTTTGGAACAAATCGATTGAAGTGAAGTTTCTAATGCTTCATCAAGCGCATTACTAATCTTAGTTTCGCGTCCATGAAGGTTGTTGGGTCCTCAATACACGTCGTTCTCATCACTTCAAGTTAAAACCTTGAATGTGAAATGGATAACTTAGGTTCTAACCACAAGTCATGTAACACTCAACCTCATTTGCTTGATACGTTCAACTCTTTTGGAACAAATCGATTGAAGTGAAGTTTCTAATGCTTCATCAAGCGCATTACTAAGTCTTAGTTTCGCGTCCATGAAGGTTGTTGGGTCCTCAATACACGTCGTTCTCATCACTTCAAGTTAAAACCTTGAATGTGAAATGGATAACTTAGGTTCTAACCACAAGTCATGTAACACTCAACCTCATTTGCTTGATACGTTCAACTCTTTTGGAACAAATCGATTGAAGTGAAGTTTCTAATGCTTCATCAAGCGCATTACTAAGTCTTAGTTTCGCGTCCATGAAGGTTGTTGGGTCCTCAATACACGTCGTTCTCATCACTTCAAGTTAAAACCTTGAATGTGAAATGGATAACTTAGGTTCTAACCACAAGTCATGTAACACTCAACCTCATTTGCTTGATACGTTCAACTCTTTTGGAACAAATCGATTGAAGTGAAGTTTCTAATGCTTCATCAAGCGCATTACTAAGTCTTAGTTTCGCGTCCATGAAGGTTGTTGGGTCCTCAATACACGTCGTTCTCATCACTTCAAGTTAAAACCTTGAATGTGAAATGGATAACTTAGGTTCTAACCACAAGTCATGTAACACTCAACCTCATTTGCTTGATACGTTCAACTCTTTTGGAACAAATCGATTGAAGTGAAGTTTCTAATGCTTCATCAAGCGCATTACTAAGTCTTAGTTTCGCGTCCATGAAGGTTGTTGGGTCCTCAATACACGTCGTTCTCATCACTTCAAGTTAAAACCTTGAATGTGAAATGGATAACTTAGGTTCTAACCACAAGTCATGTAACACTCAACCTCATTTGCTTGATACGTTCAACTCTTTTGGAACAAATCGATTGAAGTGAAGTTTCTAATGCTTCATCAAGCGCATTACTAAGTCTTAGTTTCGCGTCCATGAAGGTTGTTGGGTCCTCAATACACGTCGTTCTCATCACTTCAAGTTAAACCTTGAATGTGAAATGGATAACTTAGGTTCTAACCACAAGTCATGTAACACTCAACCTCATTTGCTTGATACGTTCAACTCTTTTGGAACAAATCGATTGAAGTGAAGTTTCTAATGCTTCATCAAGCGCATTACTAAGTCTTAGTTTCGCGTCCATGAAGGTTGTTGGGTCCTCAATACACGTCGTTCTCATCACTTCAAGTTAAAACCTTGAATGTGAAATGGATAACTTAGGTTCTAACCACAAGTCATGTAACACTCAACCTCATTTGCTTGATACGTTCAACTCTTTTGGAACAAATCGATTGAAGTGAAGTTTCTAATGCTTCATCAAGCGCATTACTAAGTCTTAGTTTCGCGTCCATGAAGGTTGTTGGGTCCTCAATACACGTCGTTCTCATCACTTCAAGTTAAAACCTTGAATGTGAAATGGATAACTTAGGTTCTAACCACAAGTCATGTAACACTCAACCTCATTTGCTTGATACGTTCAACTCTTTTGGAACAAATCGATTGAAGTGAAGTTTCTAATGCTTCATCAAGCGCATTACTAAGTCTTAGTTTCGCGTCCATGAAGGTTGTTGGGTCCTCAATACACGTCGTTCTCATCACTTCAAGTTAAAACCTTGAATGTGAAATGGATAACTTAGGTTCTAACCACAAGTCATGTAACACTCAACCTCATTTGCTTGATACGTTCAACTCTTTTGGAACAAATCGATTGAAGTGAAGTTTCTAATGCTTCATCAAGCGCATTACTAAGTCTTAGTTTCGCGTCCATGAAGGTTGTTGGGTCCTCAATACACGTCGTTCTCATCACTTCAAGTTAAAACCTTGAATGTGAAATGGATAACTTAGGTTCTAACCACAAGTCATGTAACACTCAACCTCATTTGCTTGATACGTTCAACTCTTTTGGAACAAATCGATTGAAGTGAAGTTTCTAATGCTTCATCAAGCGCATTACTAAGTCTTAGTTTCGCGTCCATGAAGGTTGTTGGGTCCTCAATACACGTCGTTCTCATCACTTCAAGTTAAAACCTTAGAATGTGAAATGGATAACTTAGGTTCTAACCACAAGTCATGTAACACTCAATCTCATTTGCTTGATACGTTCAACTCTTTTGGAACAAATCGATTGAAGTGAAGTTTCTAATGCTTCATCAAGCGCATTATTAAGTCTTAGTTCGCGTCCATGAAGGTTGTTGGGTCCTCAATACACGTCGTTCTCATCACTTCAAGTTAAAACCTTGAATGTGAAATGGATAACTTAGGTTCTAACCACAAGTCATGTAACACTCAACCTCATTTGCTTGATACGTTCAACTCTTTTGGAACAAATCGATTGAAGTGAAGTTTCTAATGCTTCATCAAGCGCATTATAAGTCTTAGTTTCGCGTCCATGAAGGTTGTTGGGTCCTCAATACACGTCGTTCTCATCACTTCAAGTTAAAACCTTGAATGTGAATTGGATAACTTAGGTTCTAACCACAAGTCATGTAACACTCAACCTCATTTGCTTGATACGTTCAACTCTTTTGGAACAAATCGATTGAAGTGAAGTTTCTAATGCTTCATCAAGCGCATTACTAAGTCTTAGTTTCGCGTCCATGAAGGTTGTTGGGTCCTCAATACACGTCGTTCTCATCACTTCAAGTTAAAACCTGAATGTGAAATGGATAACTTAGGTTCTAACCACAAGTCATGTAACACTCAACCTCATTTGCTTAATACGTTCAACTCTTTTGGAACAAATCGATTGAAGTGAAGTTTCTAATGCTTCATCAAGCGCATTTCTAAGTCTTAGTTTCACGTCCATTAAGGTTGTTGGGTCCTCAATACACGTCGTTCTCATCACTTCAAGTTAAAACCTTGAAATGTGAAATGGATAACTTAGGTTCTAACCACAAGTCATGTAACACTCAACCTCATTTGCTTGATATATTCAACTCTTTTGGAACAAATCGATTGAAGTTAAGTTTCTAATGCTTCATCAAGCGCATTATTAAGTCTTTGTTTCGCGTCCATGAAGGTTGTTTGGTCCTCAATACACGTCGTTCTCATCACTTCAAGTTAAAACCTTGAATGTGAAATGGATAACTTAGGTTCTAACCACAAGTCATGTAACACTCAACCCCATTTGCTTGATACGTTCAACACTTTTGGAACAAATCGATTGAAGTGAAGTTTCTAATGCTTCATCAAGCGCATTACTAAGTCCTTAGTTTCCGCTGTCCATGAAGGTTGTTGGGTCCTCAATACACGTCGTTCTCATCACTTCAAGTTAAAACCTTGAATGTGAAATGGATAACTTAGGTTCTAACCACAAGTCATGTAACACTCAACCTCATTTGCTTGATACGTTCAACTCTTTTGGAACAAATCGATTGAAGTGAAGTTTCTAATGCTTCATCAAGCGCATTACTAAGTCTTAGTTTCGCGTCCATGAAGGTTGTTGGGTCCTCAATACACGTCGTTCTCATCACTTCAAGTTAAAACCTTGAATGTGAAATGGATAACTTAGGTTCTAACCACAAGTCATGTAACACTCAACCTCATTTGCTTGATACGTTCAACTCTTTTGGAACAAATCGATTGAAGTGAAGTTTCTAATGCTTCATCAAGCGCATTACTAAGTCTTAGTTTCGCGTCCATGAAGGTTGTTGGGTCCTCAATACACGTCGTTCTCATCACTTCAAGTTAAAACCTTGAAAGTGAATGGATAACTTAGGTTCTAACCACAAGTCATGTAACACTCAACCTCATTTGCTTGATACGTTCAACTCTTTTGGAACAAATCGATTGAAGTGAAGTTTCTAATGCTTCATCAAGCGCATTACTAAGTCTTAGTTTCGCGTCCATGAAGGTTGTTTGGTCCTCAATACACGTCGTTCTCATCACTTCAAGTTAAAACCTTGAATGTGAAATGGATAACTTAGGTTCTAACCACAAGTCATGTAACACTCAACCTCATTTGCTTGATACGTTCAACTCTTTTGGAACAAATCGATTGAAGTGAAGTTTCTAATGCTTCATCAAGCGCATTACTAAGTCTTAGTTTCGCGTCCATGAAGGTTGTTGGGTCCTCAATACACGTCGTTCTCATCACTTCAAGTTAAAACCTTGAATGTGAATGGATAACTTAGGTTCTAACCACAAGTCATGTAACACTCAACCTCATTTGCTTGATACGTTCAACTCTTTTGGAACAAATCGATTGAAGTGAAGTTTCTAATGCTTCATCAAGCGCATTACTAAATCTTAGTTTCGCGTCCATGAAGGTTGTTGGGTCCATAATACACGTCGTTCTCATCACTTCAAGTTAAAACCTAGAAAGTGAAATGGATAACTTAGGTTCTAACCACAAGTCATGTAACACTCAACCTCATTTGCTTGATACGTTCAACTCTTTTGGAACAAATCGATTGAAGTGAAGTTTCTAATTCTCATCAAGCGCATTATTAAATCTTAGTTCCGGTCCATGAAGGTTGTTGGGTCCTCAATACACGTCGTTCTCATCACTTCAAGTTAAAACCTTGAAGTGATATGGATAACTTAGGTTCTAACCACAAGTCATGTAACACTCAACCTCATTTGCTTGATACGTTCAACTCTTTTGGAACAAATCGATTGAAGTGAAGTTTCTAATGCTTCATCAAGCGCATTATAAGTCTTAGTTTTGCGTCCATGAAGGTTGTTGGTCTCAATACACATCGTTCTCATCACTTCAAGTTAAAACCTGAATGTGAAATGGATAACTTAGGTTCTAACCACAATTCATGTAAACCTCATTTGCTTGATACGTTCAACTCTTTTGGAACAAATCGATGGAAGTAAAGGTTCTCATGCTTCATCAAGCGCATTACTAAGTCTTATTTTCGCGTCCATGAAGGTTGTTGGGTCCTCAATACACGTCGTTCTCATCACTTCAGGTTAAAACCTTGAATGTGAAATGGATAACTTAGGTTCTAACCACAAGTCATGTAACACTCAACCTCATTTGCTTGATACGTTCAACTCTTTTGGAACAAATCGATTGAAGTAAGTTTCTAATGCTTCATCAAGCGCAGTTACTAAGTCTTAGTTTCGTGTCCATGAAGGTTGTTGGGTCCTCAATACACGTCGTTCTCATCACTTCTAGTTAAAACCTTGAATGTGAAATGGATAACATAGGTTCTAACCACAAGTAATGTAACACTCAACCTCATTTGCTTGATACGTTCAACTCTTTTGGAACAAATCGATTGAAGTGAAGTTTCTAATGCTTAATCAAGCGCATTACTAAGTCTTAGTTTCGCGTCCATGAAGGTTGTTGGGTCTTCAACACACGTCGTTCTCATCACTTCAAGTTAAAACCTTGAATGTAAATGGATAACTTAGGTTCTAACCACAAGTCATGTAACACTCAACCTCATTTGCTTGATACGTTCAACTCTTTTGGAACAAATCGATTGAAGTGAAGTTTCTAATGCTTCATCAAGCGCATTATTAAGTCTTAGTTTCGCGTCCATGAAGGTTGTTGGGTCCTCAAAACACGTCGTTCTCATCACTTCAAGTTAAAACCTTGAAAGTGAAATGGATAACTTAGGTTCTAACCACAAGTCATGTAACACTAACCTCATTTGCTTGATACGTTCAACTCTTTGGAACAAATCGATGAAGTGAAGTTTCTAATGCTTCATCAAACGCATTACTAAGTCTTAGTTTTGCGTCCATGAAGGTTGTTGGGTCCTCAATACACGTCGTTCTCATCACTTCAAGTTAAAACCTTGAATGTGAAATGGATAACTTAGGTTCTAACCACAAGTCATGTAACACTCAACCTCATTTGCTTGATACGTTCAACTCTTTTGGAACAAATCGATTGAAGTGAAGTTTCTAATGCTTCATCAAGCGCATTACTAAGTCTTAGTTTCGCGTCCATGAAGGTTGTTGGGTCCTCAATACACGTCGTTTCTCATCACTTCAAGTTAAAACCTGAATGTGAAATGGATAACTTAGGTTCTAACCACAAGTCATGTAACACTCAACCTCATTTGCTTGATACGTTCACCTTTGGAAACAAATCGTTGAAGTGAAGTTTCTAATGCTTCATCAAGGCCATTACTACGTCTTAGTTTCGTGTCATGAAGGTTGTTGGGTCCTCAATACACGTCGTTCTCATCACTTCAAGTTAAACCTTGAATGTGAAAATAGATAACTTAGGTTCTAACAATAGTAGTTTCAAAGTTTAGGACTATGACCCCGTGGTTATATGACAACCAGAAACCAATAGTATCAGAAAGGAATATTGACCCCGTTGCAATGGAAGAGCAAGAAACCAATATTATAAGGGTTGGAAATCAAGTGGTTGCACTTGAAATTTCCGCAAGTTCTACAGAAGAACAGTTTGGAGGAAATTCTCACAAGATAAATCTCATTCTAGTATGTCTTACAATGAAGAACTCCCAAGTTTTTATAGGCTTACAAGAATAGTCTAGAATAGGCATTAAATAGCCTTGAAAACATGAGAAAGAACTTTGCTTCTAATATGGTCTAGGTTCAGCCTTCTTGGAAACCATCAAAACACCTTATGGCCTTCTCTATGCCAATATTAAATGCCTAGTGGATGTCACTTCGAAATTACTCATTCTAGAGCCTTCTTTGCTTAATTTGGGCCTAATCAAACTCCATTTGTATTTGTAACACATTAATAACTTTAAGGCCCATTTCTTCAAGTGGTCTTGTTCTTGAATAAGTTATTTTGGACTTCTTCTTGAAGCTTCTTGGCCCGAGCTCTAGTGATAGGTCCATTTGGTATTTTCAACTCCATTAAGTATTCTTCTTGGCCCAACTCTTCTTCAATGCCATCCTTGCCCACATCATTCTCCCTCTCTTGAAAGGATTCGTCCTCGAATCTGGACCTACATAGAAAGGAGAGAGGTCAGTTACATTAAAAGTAGCACTCACTTGATAATCAGCTGGTAGATCAATGATATAAGCATTATCATTAATCTTTTCCAAAACTTGGAATGGTCCATCTCCACGAGGATTGAGTTTACACTTTCTTTGTTGGGGAAAACGTTCTTTACGAAAATGAACCCAAACCAAATCTCCTTGTTGAAAAGTGATGTGCTTTCTTCCTTTGTTTGCATGGGCAGCAGCTTGCTCATTCCGCTTTGATGATATGCTGACGTGCGTCTTCATGAAGTTTCTTTACCAATTCTGCCTTCTTCTTCCCATCTAGGCTAATGGTCTCATTAATAGGCAATGGAAGTAAATCCAATGGAGTTAACGGATTAAAACCATAAACAATTTCAAAAGGAGAATAAGAAGTAGAAGAATGCATTGTTCTAGTGTAAGCAAACTCAATAAAAGGAATACAATCTTCCCATGATTTTAAATGATTCTTTATTACTGCTCGTAAAAGAGTTCCTAGGGTCCTGTTTACAACCTCGGTTTGTCCATCGGTTTGTGGGTGACAAGTAGTAGAAAATAGCAAAGTTGTCCCTAACTTACCCCACAGAACTCGCCAAAAATGGCTAAGAAACTTAGCGTCTCGATCACTAACTATTGTTTTTGGAACACCATGAAGACGAACTACTTCCTTAAAGAATAACTGAGCTATATGAGTGGCATCATCTGTTTTATTACATGGGATAAAATGTGCCATCTTTGAAATCTATCCACCACAACAAAAATTGAATCTTTCCCATTTTTAGTTCTTGGTAACCCTAACACAAAATCCATAGAAACATCAATCCAAGGATGACAAGGAACAGGTAAAGCCTGGTACAATCCATGAGGTTTTACTCTAGATTTTGCTTTTCTACAAGTTATGCATCTATTGCAAATTCTCTCTACATCCCTCTTCATATGTGGCCAAAAGAAATGTTCTTTCAAAATTTCTAAGGTTTTAAGAATTCCAAAATGTCCCATAAGACCCCCCCCCCCCCCCCCCCCCCCCCATGTGACTCTCGAACAAGCAATTCACGCAAAGAACATTGTGGAATGCAAAGTCTATTTTCTCGAAACAAATATCCTTCTTGTTTGTAAAACTTTTCAAAAGGTTTTGTTTCTGTGGCTTCAAACCAAGTTGAAAAATCAGGATCTTTTGGATATAATTCCTTGATGTGCTCAAAACCCAAAATTTAGTGGAAAGAGTAGAAAGAAGAACATACCTTCGAGATAAAGCATCAGCTACAATATTGTCTTTACCTTGTTTGTATTGGATGGTATATGGAAACATTTCAATAAATTCAATCCAGCGAGCATGTCGTCGATTCAACTTACCTTGACCTTTTAAGTGCTTCAATGATTCATGGTCGGTATGAATGACAAATTCCTTAGACCACAAGTAATGTTGCCAAGTTTCCAGAGCTCTCACCAATGCATAAAGTTCTTTGTCATAGGTGGAGTAATTCAAAGCAGCTCCATTAAGTTTCTCACTGAAATAGGCAATGGGTCTCTTGTCTTGCATGAGTACGGCACCTATACCAATACCAGAAGCATCACATTCGATTTCAAAGGTTTTGGAAAAATCTGGTAAGAGAAGTAAAGGAGAAGTACTTAACTTTTCTTTTAAAGTGTTGAAAGCCTTCTCTTGTGAATCACCCCATTTGAACCCAACACTTTTCTTGATAATTTCCGTCAATGGAGCAGCAATGGTGCTAAAGTTTGGAACAAACCTTCGATAGAATCCAGCCAAACCATGGAAACTTCTAACTTCAGTGATGTTAGTGGGCGTAGGCCAATCTTTGATAGCCTTAACTTTCTCTTCATCTACTTCCACACCTTTGGAACTTACAACAAAACCAAGAAACTCAACCTTGTCTTTGCAAAAGCTGCACTTTTTAAAGTTAGCAAACAACTTTTCATGTTTCAAAACATTAAGTACACATCTCAGGTGTTCAATATGTTCATTCAAGTGTTTGCTGTAAACTAGAATATCATCAAAATAAATAACAACAAACTTTCCAATGTAAGCACGTAAAACATGATTCATTAAACGCATAAAAGTACTTGGTGCGTTAGTCAACCCGAAAGGCATTACTAGCCACTCATACAAACCATGTTTTGTTTTGAAAGCAGTTTTCCATTCATCACCTTCTTGCATACGAATTTGATGATAACCACTTTTTAAATCAATCTTTGAAAAGATAGTGGAACCATGCAATTCATCTAACATGTCATCTAATCGAGGTATGGGATGTCGATACTTTACCGTGATTTTATTGATTGCTCGGCAATCGACGCACATTCTCCAAGTTCCATCTTTCTTAGGGACCAACAAGACAGGAACCGCACATGGACTCATGCTTTCTCGAACATGTCCTTTGGCTAGCAGCTCTTCAACTTGCCTTTGAAGTTCCTTTGTTTCTTCTGGATTACTTCGATAGGCGGGTCGATTAGGAATGGTAGCCCTGGAATGAAATCAATTCGATGCTCAATGCCTCTTATTGGTGGCAATCCTGGTGGCGTTTCCTCAGGAAAGACATCTTCAAATTCCTGTAAAAGAGCAACTGCTACAGTAGGCAAAGGATTATCAGTGTTAGTTGTTAAGAAATAAGCCTCTTTGTACAAGATCAACATCATTGTTTTTTCTGATTTGAAGGCACTCTTAATCTCTCTCTCTTTTGCAAGGAAATTCACTGCCTTTTTTTCTTTTTCAAGAGGGACCTGACTCTTTTCTCTCTTCTTCTCACATTTTCTCTCTTCTCTCTCACTTTCTTTTGAACTCTCATGCTCACTCTCACATTGTTTTGTATTAGCTGTGACAGATTTTTTAATTTGACATTGCTCTTCAAACACTTGATGGGTGGTAACGGAGCTAGAGTAATACTTCGTCCATCCTTGGTAAAGCTGTACCGATTCTTGTATCCATCATGGGTGGTGCGTCTATCAAATTGCCATGGTCTTCCAAGCAATATATGGCTTGCTTGCATAGGAACAACATCACAAAGAACTTCATCTGAATATTTGCCAATTGAAAATGAGACAAGAACCTGTTTTGTTACCTTCATTTCTCCACTTTCATTGAGCCATTGGAGACGATATGGTCGAGGGTGTTTCAGAGTCTTTATTCCAAGCTTGTCCACCATCATCTTACTTGCAACATTCACACAACTTCCTCCATCTATGATTAAACCACAAACCTTTTCTTTAACATGGCAGCGCGTATAGAAAATGTTTTCACGTTGTTGACGGTCATCATCTTCTATAGTTTGAACATGGAGGGTTCGAAGAACTACTAAGGCTTGGCCAACAACTGCATG
Source organism: Begonia masoniana (assembly GCA_022432975.1). Taxonomy (NCBI): domain Eukaryota; kingdom Viridiplantae; phylum Streptophyta; class Magnoliopsida; order Cucurbitales; family Begoniaceae; genus Begonia; species Begonia masoniana. The sequence continues at coordinate 47,857,927 of CM039511.1, read as the reverse complement.
TTCGGTATCACTAGCTTCTTCAAGTGGTGGCATAACTTCATTGTCACTTTCTTCTTTTTCAACCTGCTTGGCCATCACTTTTTCATCTTTTGCCTTGGAAGTCGACTGCTCTTCTTGCCTTAGAGTAGAGTTCCATTTTGACTTCCCACTCAAAGAAGTAAAAGTTTCTTGCTTGGAGGTTGATCTTCCTCCTCTTTTGAGCTGCCTTTCAACCTTCATGGCCATGTGGACAACCTCTTCAAGTTCCACGTAGTGCTGCAATTCTACAATATTTGCAATTTCGCGATTGAGACCACAAATGAACCGAGCCATGGTTGCTTCTCGATCTTCCTCAACATTGGCACGAATCATGGATATTTCCATCTCTTTATGGTACTCCTCAACAGATTTTGAACCCTGTTTAAGGCTTTGCAATTTTAAGTGTAAATCTCTATAATAATGTGAAGGAACTAACCTTCGTCTCATGGCAGCTTTCATGTCTTCCCAATTGTCGATTGGAATTTCTCTATTTCTTCGTTTGGTTAGGAGCACTTGGTCCCACCAAGCAATTGCGTAATCAGTGAAAGAAACAGCTGCAAGTTTAACTTTTTTTTCCTCCGAATAGTTATGGCAATCAAAAACAAGTTCAACCTTTCGTTCCCATTCAATGTAAACGTCCGGGTCATTTTTACCTTGAAATGATGGGATAGAGAGTTTAATCGCACCTGTGTTGTTGTCGGTAAAATTTCTTTCTCGGTATTGACGTCTTTGTCTTGGCCTATGATCTCTTTCTCTTCTTATGGAGGCTACTTCGTCAAAATCCTCATACTCTTCAGCATAATCGCCCATGGGATTAACTGCAGTAACGAAGGGTCGTCTAGTTGGCTGTCTTTCTTGGGGCATGGCACCTTGTTGAATTTGATTAATGCGTTCATCACTACGATCCAATCGATCTCGAATCTCTTCAAATTGGACGTTCATCCTCTGGAATTGTTGCTGCATGGCTTGGATGACCAAATTGCTATCCATTGGTGTTGCTTCACCTTCTCTTTCAGACATGTTGTAGAATCTGTGTAAAAGTGTAAAGAAAAGGACCTCACCTCTCCCTCACGTGTATACACTCAAATATGGTTCTCGAGCACTCGTGTTTACTCACAGAGATTTTGGCTTTTACCCTCTAATAAGCTCTCCAACTCTTGCCTTTTACCACTCACTTTCCTCCTCAAAGTTCTTGAGAAAACTAAGCAAGGCAAATATAAAAGCAAAACAAATGAAAACCAACACACTTAAAATATAGATTTCTTAGTAAAGATGAAAACAATGAGGCGCAAAATAAAGGAAGGAAAGGAAGAAATATGGTCACAATATGATTGATACCTACGGATTTTGAAACAAAAATATATGATAAAGAAATTTCTTTTTCCTCTTTTCTTTTCTTCTTTTTTTTTTCACTTTTTTTTTGTCCCTTTTTTTTTTCTTTTTTTTCTCTCTTTTTTTTTTTTTGATAAACTATCAATGGGAGCAAGAACAAAGATATGAAATTATGGATCAACAACAAAGATGAAATTGAAATAAAAAGAAATTAAGCACTAGACGATAAACAAAACCTCAATTGGATGTCTAGTCTCTGATACCAAATGATGCAAACCTCAATAAACTTGTTGTGAGACCCAACGTCAATAGATGGAATCAACTTCAGGATCGCCCAATAGTAGTTTCAAAGTTTAGGACTAATGACCCCGTGGTTATATGACAACCAGAAACCAATAGTATCAAGAAAGGAATATTGACCCCGTTGCTATGGAAGAGCAAGAAACCAATATTATAAGGGTTGGAAATCAAGTGGTTGCACTTGAAATTTCCGCAAGTTCTACAGAAGAACAGTTTGGAGGAAATTCTCACAAGATAATTCTCATTCTAGTGTGTCTTACAATGAAGAACTCCCAAGTATTTATAGGCTAACAAGAATAGTCTAGAATAGGCATTAAATAGCCTTGAAAACATGAGAAAGAACTTTGCTTCTAATATGGTCTAGGTTCAGCCTTCTTGGAAACCATCAAAACACCTTTTGGCCTTCTCTATGCCAATATTAAATGCCTAGTGGATGTCACTTCGAAATTACTCATTCTAGAGCCTTCTTTGCTTAATTTGGGCCTAATCAAACTCCATTTGTATTTGTAACACATTAATAACTTTAAGGCCCATTTCTTCAAGTGGTCTTGGTTCTTGAAATAAGTTATTTTGGACTTCTTCTTGAAGCTTCTTGGCCCGAGCTCTAGTGATAGGTCCATTTGGTATTTTCAACTCCATTAAGTATTCTTCTTGGCCCAACTCTTCTTCAATGCCATCCTTGCCCACATCAGTTGTTGGGTCCTCACTACACGTCGTTCTCACCACTTCAAGTTAAAACCTTGAAAGTGAAATGGATAACTTAGGTTCTAACCACAAGACATGTAAGACTCAACCTCATTTGCTTGATACGTTCAACTCATTTGGAACAAATCGATTGAAGTGAAGTTTCTAATGCTTCATCAAGAGCATTACTAAGTCTTAGTTTCGCGTCCATGAAGGTTGTTGGGTCCTCAATACACGTCGTTCTCATCACTTCAAAGTTAAAACCTTGAAAGCGAAATGGATAACTTAGGTTCTATCCACAAGTCATGTAACACTCAACCTAATTTGCTTAATACGTTCCACTCTTTGGAACAAATCGATTGAAGTGAAGTTTCTAATGCTTCATCAAGTGCATTACTGAGTCTTTGTTTCGCATCCATGAAGGTTGTTGGGTCCTCAATCCACGTCGTTCTCATCCCTTCAAGTTAAAACCTTGAAAGTGAAATCGATAACTTAGGTTCTAACCACAAGTAATGTAACACTCAACCTCATTTGCTTGATACGTTCAACACTTTTGGAACAAATCGATTGAAGTGAAGTTTCTAATGCTTCATCTAGCGCATTACTAAGTCTTAGTTTCGCGTCCAAGAAGGTTGTTGGGTCCTCAATACACGTCGTTCTCATCACTTCAAGTTAAAACCTTGAATGTGAAATGGATAACTTAGGTTCTAACCACAAGTCATGTAACACTCAACCTGATTTGCTTGATACGTTCAACTCTTTTGGAACAAATCGATTGAAGTGAAGTTTCTAATGCTTCATCAAGCGTATTACTAAGTCTTAGTTTCGCGTCCATGAAGGTTGTTGGGTCCTCAATACACGTCGTTCTCATCACTTCAAGTTAAAACCTTGAATGTGAAATGGATACCTTAGGTTCTAACCACAAGTCATGTAACACTCAACCTGATTTGCTTGATACGTTCAACTCTTTTAGGAACAAATCGATTGAAGTGAAGTTTCTAATGCTTCATCAAGCGTATTACTAAGTCTTAGTTTCGCGTCCATGAAGGTTGTTGGGTCCTCAATACACGTCGTTCTCATCACTTCAAGTTAAAACCTTGAAGTGAAATGGATAACTTAGGTTCTAACCACAAGTCATGTAACACTCAACCTCATTTGCTTGATACGTTCAACTCTTTTGGAACAAATCGATTGAAGTGAAGTTTCTAATGCTTCATCAAGCGCATTACTAAGTCTTAGTTTCGCGTCCATGAAGGTTGTTGGGTCTCAATACACGTCGTTCTCATCACTTCAAGTTAAAACCTTGAATGTGAAATGGATAACTTAGGTTCTAACCACAAGTCATGTAACACTCAACCTCATTTGCTTGATACGTTCAACTCTTTTGGAACAAATCGATTGAAGTGAAGTTTCTAATGCTTCATCAAGCGCATTACTAAGTCTTAGTTTCGCGTCCATGTAGGTTGTTGGGTCCTCAATACACGTCGTTCTAATCACTCCAAGTTAAAACCTTGAATGTGAAATGGATAACTTAGGTTCTAACCACAAGTCATGTAACACTCAACCTCATTTGCTTGATACGTTCAACTCTTTTGGAACAATCGATTGAAGTGAAGTTTCTAATGCTTCATCAAGCGCATTACTAAGTCTTAGTTTCGCGTCCATGAAGGTTGTTGGGTCCTCAATACACGTCGTTCTCATCACTTCAAGTTAAAACCTTGAAATGTGAAATGGATAACTTAGGTTCTAACCACAAGTCATGTAACACTCAACCTCATTTGCTTGATACGTTCAACTCTTTTGGAACAAATCGATTGAAGTGAAGTTTCTAATGCTTCATCAAGCGCATTACTAAGTCTTAGTTTCGCGTCCATGAAGGTTGTTGGGTCCTCAATACACGTCGTTCTCATCACTTCAAGTTAAAACCTTGAATGTGAAATGGATAACTTAGGTTCTAACCACAAGTCATGTAACACTCAACCTCATTTGCTTGATACGTTCAACTCTTTTGGAACAAATCGATTGAAGTGAAGTTTCTAATGCTTCATCAAGCGCATTATTAAGTCTTAGGTTCGCGTCCATGAAGGTTGTTGCGGCCTCAATAAACGTCGTTCTCATCACTTCAAGTTAAAACCTTGAATGTGAAATGGATAACTTAGGTTCTAACCACAAGTCATGTAACACTCAACCTCATTTGCTTGATACGTTCAACTCTTTTGGAACAAATCGATTGAAGTGAAGTTTCTAATGCTTCATCAAGCGCATTATTAAGTCTTAGTTTCGCGTCCATGAAGGTTGTTGCGCCCTCAATACACGTCGTTCTCATCACTTCAAGTTAAAACCTTGAATGTGAAATGGATAACTTAGGTTCTAACCACAAGTCATGTAACACTCAACCTCATTTGCTTGATACGTTCAACTCTTTTGGAACAAATCGATTGAAGTGAAGTTTCTAATGCTTCATCAAGCGCATTATAAGTCTTAGTTTCGCGTCCATGAAGGTTGTTGGGTCCTCAATACACGTCGTTCTCATCACTTCAAGTTAAAACCTTGAATGTGAAATGGATAACTTAGGTTCTAACCACATGTCATGTAACACTCAACCTCATTTGCTTGATACGTTCAATCTTTTGGAACAAATCGATAGAAGTGAAGTTTCTAATGCTTCATCAAGCGCATTACTAAGTCTTAGTTTCGCGTCCATGAAGGTTGTTGGGTCCTCAATACACGTCGTTCTCATCACTTCAAGTTAAAACCTTGAATGTGAAATGGATAACTTAGGTTCTAACCACAAGTCATGTAACACTCAACCTCATTTGCTTGATACGTTCAACTCTTTTGGAACAAATCGATTGAAGTGAAGGTTTCTAATGCTTCATCAAGCGCATTACTAAGTCTAGTTTCGCGTCCATGAAGGTTGTTGGTCCTCAATACACGTCGTTCTCATCACTTCAAGTTAAAACCTTGAATGTGAAATGGATAACTTAGGTTCTTAACCACAAGTCATGTAACACTCAACCTCATTTGCTTGATACGTTCAACTCTTTTGGAACAAATCGATTGAAGTGAGTTTCTAATGCTTCATCAAGCGCATTACTAAGTCTTAGTTCGCGTCCATGAAGGTTGTTGGGTCCTCAATACACGTCGTTCTCATCACTTCAAGTTAAAACCTTGAATGTGAAATGGATAACTTAGGTTCTAACCACAAGTCATGTAACACTCAACCTCATTGCTTGATACGTTCAACTCTTTTGGAACAAATCGATTGAAGTGAAGTTCTAATGCTTCATCAAGCGCATTACTAAGTCTTAGTTTCGCGTCCATGAAGGTTGTTGGGTCCTCAATACACGTCGTTCTCATCACTTCAAGTTAAAACCTTGAATGTGAAATGGATAACTTAGGTTCTAACCACAAGTCATGTAACACTCAACCTCATTTGCTTGATACGTTCAACTCTTTGGAACAAATCGATTGAAGTGAAGTTTCTAATGCTTCATCAAGCGCATTATTAAGTCTTAGTTCGCGTCCATGAAGGTTGTTGGTCCTCAATACACGTCGTTCTCATCACTTCAAGTTAAAACCTTGAATGTGAAATGGATAACTTAGGTTCTAACCACAAGTCATGTAACACTCAACCTCATTTGCTTGATACGTTCAACTCTTTTGGAACAAATCGATTGAAGTGAAGTTTCTAATGCTTCATCAAGCGCATTACTAAGTCTTAGTTTCGCGTCCATGAAGGTTGTTGGGTCCTCAATACACGTCGTTCTCATCACTTCAAGTTAAACCTTGAATGTGAAATGGATAACTTAGGTTCTAACCACAAGTCATGTAACACTCAACCTCATTTGCTTGATACGTTCAACTCTTTTGGAACAAATCGATTGAAGTGAAGTTTCTAATGCTTCATCAAGCGCATTACTAAGTCTTAGTTTCGCGTCCATGAAGGTTGTTGGTCCTCAATACACGTCGTTCTCATCACTTCAAGTTAAAACCTTGAATGTGAAATGGATAACTTAGGTTCTAACCACAAGTCATGTAACACTCAACCTCATTTGCTTGATACGTTCAACTCTTTTGGAACAAATCGATTGAAGTGAAGTTTCTAATGCTTCATCAAGCGCATTACTAAGTCTTAGTTTCGCGTCCATGAAGGTTGTTGGGTCCTCAATACACGTCGTTCTCATCACTTCAAGTTAAAACCTTGAATGTGAAATGGATAACTTAGGTTCTAACCACAAGTCATGTAACACTCAACCTCATTTGCTTGATACGTTCAACTCTTTTGGAACAAATCGATTGAAGTGAAGTTTCTAATGCTTCATCAAGCGCATATTAAGTCTTAGTTTCGCGTCCATGAAGGTTGTGGGTCCTCAATACACGTCGTTCTCATCACTTCAAGTTAAAACCTTGAATGTGAAATGGATAACTTAGGTTCTAACCACAAGTCATGTAACACTCAACCTCATTTGCTTGATACGTTCAACTCTTTTGAACAAATCGATTGAAGTGAAGTTTCTAATGCTTCATCAAGCGCATTACTAAGTCTTAGTTTCGCGTCCATGAAGGTTGTTGGGTCCTCAATACACGTCGTTCTCATCACTTCAAGTTAAAACCTTGAATGTGAAATGGATAACTTAGGTTCTAACCACAAGTCATGTAACACTTCAACCTCATTGCTTGATACGTTCAACTCTTTTGGAACAAATCGATTGAAGTGAAGTTTCTAATGCTTCATCAAGCGCATTACTAAGTCTTAGTTTCGCGTCCATGAAGGTTGTTGGGTCCTCAATACACGTCGTTCTCATCACTTCAAGTTAAAACCTTGAATGTGAAATGGATAACTTAGGTTCTAACCACAAGTCATGTAACACTCAACCTCATTTGCTTGATACGTTCAACTCTTTTGGAACAAATCGATTGAAGTGAAGTTTCTAATGCTTCATCAAGCGCATTACTTAAGTCTTAGTTTCGCGTCCATGAAGGTTGTTGGTCCTCAATACACGTCGTTCTCATCACTTCAAGTTAAAACCTTGAATGTGAAATGGATAACTTAGGTTCTAACCACAAGTCATGTAACACTCAACCTCATTTGCTTGATACGTTCAACTCTTTTGGAACAAATCGATTGAAGTGAAGTTTCTAATGCTTCATCAAGCGCATTACTAAGTCTTTAGTTTCGCGTCCATGAAGGTTGTTGGGTCCTCAATACACGTCGTTCTCATCACTTCAAGTTAAAACCTTGAATGTGAAATGGATAACTTAGGTTCTAACCACAAGTCATGCTAACACTCAACCTCATTTGCTTGATACGTTCAACTCTTTGGAACAAATCGATTGAAGTGAAGTTTTCTAATGCTTCATCAAGCGCATTATTAAGTCTTAGTTTCGCGTCCATGAAGGTTGTTGCGCTCCTCAATACACGTCGTTCTCATCACTTCAAGTTAAAACCTTGAATGTGAAATGGATAACTTAGGTTCTAACCACAAGTCATGTAACACTCAACCTCATTTGCTTGATACGTTCAACTCTTTTGGAACAAATCGATTGAAGTGAAGTTTCTAATGTTTCATCAAGCGCATTACTAAGTCTTAGTTTCGCGTCCATGAAGGTTGTTGGCTCCTCAATACACGTCGTTCTCATCACTTCAAGTTAAAACCTTGAATGTGAAATGGATAACTTAGGTTCTAACCACAAGTCATGTAACACTCAACCTCATTTGCTTGATACGTTCAACTCTTTTGGAACAAATCGATTGAAGTGAAGTTTCTAATGCTTCATCAAGCGCATTATTAAGTCTTAGGTTCGCGTCCATGAAGGTTGTTGCGCCCTCAATAAACGTCGTTCTCATCACTTCAAGTTAAAACCTTGAATGTGAAATGGATAACTTAGGTTCTAACCACAAGTCATGTAACACTCAACCTCATTTGCTTGATACGTTCACTCTTTTGGAACAAATCGATTGAAGTGAAGTTTCTAATGCTTCATCAACGCCATTACTAAGTCTTAGTTTCGCGTCCATGAAGGTGTTTGGTCCTCAATACACGTCGTTCTCATCACTTCAAGTTAAAACCTTGAATGTGAAATGGATAACTTAGTTCTAACCACAAGTCATGTAACACTCAACCTCATTTGCTTGATACGTTCAACTCTTTGGAACAAATCGATTGAAGTGAAGTTTCTAATGCTTCATCAAGCGCATTATTAAGTCTTAGTTTCGCGTCCATGAAGGTTGTTGCGCCCTCAATACACGTCGTTCTCATCACTTAAGTTAAAACCTTTGAAATGTGAAATGGATAACTTAGGTTCTAACCACAAGTCATGTAACACTCAACCTCATTGCTTGATACGTTCAACTTCTTTTGGAACAAATCGATTGAAGTGAAGTTCTAATGCTTCATCAAGCGCATTACTAAGTCTTAGTTTCGCGTGCAAGAAGGTTGTTGGGTCCTCAATACACGTCGTTCTCATCACTTCAAGTTAAAACCTTGAATGTGAAATGGAAAACTTCGGTTCTAACCACAAGTCATGTAACACTCAACTCATTTGCTTGATACGTTCAACTCTTTTGGAACAAATCGATTGAAGTGAAGTTTCTAATGCTTCATCAAGCGCATTACTACGTCTTAGTTTCGCGTCCATGAAGGTTGTTGCGCCTCAATACACGTCGTTCTCATCACTTCAAGTTAAAACCTTGAATGTGAAATGGATAACTTAGGTTCTAACCACAAGTCATGTAACACTCAACCTCATTTGCTTGATACGTTCAACTCTTTTGGAACAAATCGATTGAAGTGAAGTTTCTAATGCTTCATCAAGGCATTACTAAGTCTTAGTTTCGCGTCCATGAAGGTGTTGGGTCCCTCAATACACGTCGTTCTCATCACTCAAGTAAACCTTGAACTGTGAAATGGATAACTTAGGTTCTAACCACAAGTCATGTAACACTCAACCGCATTTGCTTGATACGTTCAACTCTTTTGGAAACAAATCGATTGAAGGAAGGTCTAATGCTCATCAAGGCCTGACTGAAGTCTTAGTTCGCGTCCATGAAGGTTGTTGGCCCTCAATACACGTCGTTCTCATCACTTCAAGTTAAAACCTTGAATGTGAAATGGATAATTCTTAGGTTCTAACCACAAGTCATGTACACTCACCTCATTTGCTTGATAAGTTCAACTCTTTTGGAACAAATCGATTGAAGTGAAGTTTTCTAATGCTTCATCAAGCGCATATTAAGTCTTAGTTTCGCGTCCATGAAGGTTGTTGCGCCCTCAATACACGTCGTTCTCATCACTTCAAGTTAAAACCTTGAATGTGAAATGGAAACTTAGGTTCTACCACAAGTCATGTAACACTCAACCTCATTTGCTTGATACGTTCTCACAAACCTACGCCATGCCGGCCCCACCTCGCGTAAACAGTACAGTACAGATACAGATAGTACATTAATTACGCGGTTCAGGTCTGTCCTTAAAAACGTGCGAAATCATTTTTATGACATTGAAATACGTGATGCCTGAACCGTTAAGCAGGGGAAGTAAAACAACAGATACATATCAACAAGACAATTACAACATAACCTAACTACCAACCTAAACAACGTAAAACAAGGAACCCTCAAGGATACTGATACGACGACGAAGTATGGGTAGACCTGTCGGTCAAGAAGCCCCGAGAATTACTTTGAGAGCGCTGGATCTCAGCTTATCCACTGGA
>CM039511.1:47819693-47847774 GCA_022432975.1 Begonia masoniana | reverse complement strand
CCCGTTCTGTCTCAGCACTTCAAGTTAAAACCTTGAATGTGAAATGGATAACTTACGTTCTAACCACAAGTCATGTAACACACAACCTCATTTGCTTGATACGTTCGACTCTTTTGGAACAAATCGATTGAAAGTGAAGTTTCTAATGCTCATCAAGCGCATTACTAGTCTTAGTTTCGCGTCCATGAAGGTTGTTGGGTCCTCAATACACTTCGTTCTCATCACTTCAAGATAAAACCTTGAATGTGAAATGGATTAACTTAGTTCTAAGCACAAGTCATGTAACACTCAACCTCATTTGCTTGATACGTTCGACTCTTTTGGAACAAATCGATTGAAGTGAAGTTTCTAATGCTTCATCAAGCGCATTACTAAGTCTTAGTTTCGCGTCCAAGAAGGTTGTTTGGGTCCTCAATACACGTCGTTTCATCACTTCAAGATTAAAACCTTGAATGTGAATGGATAACTTACGGTTCTAAGCACAAGTCATGTAACACTCAACCTCATTTGCTTGATACGTTCCACTCTTTTGGAACAAATCGATTGAGTGAAGTTTCTAAATGCTTCATCAAGCCGATTACTAAGTCTTAGTTTCGCGTCCAAGAAGGTTGTTGGGTCCTCAATACACGTCGTTCTCATCACTTCAAGTTAAAACCTTGAATGTGAAATGGATAACTTAGGTTCTAACCACAAGTTCATGTAAACAGCACAACTCATTTGCTTGATACGTTCGACTCTTTTGGAACAAATCGATTGAAGTGAAGTTTCTAATGCTTCATCAAGCGCATTACTAAGTCTTAGTTTCGCGTCCAAGAAGTTGTTGGGGTCCTCAATACACGTCGTTCTCATCACTTCAAAGTTAAAACCTTGAATGTGAAATGGATAACTTACGTTCTAACCACAAGTCATGTAACACTACACCTCATTTGCTTGATACGTTCGACTCTTTTGGAACAATCGAGTTGAAGTGAAGTTTCTAATGCTTCATCAAGCGCATTACTAAGTCTTAGTTTCGCGTCCAAGAAGGTTGTTGGGTTCCTCATACACGTCGTTCTCATCACTTCAAGTTAAAACCTTGATGTGAAATGTATAACTTAGGTTCTAACCACAAGTCATGTAACACACAACCTCATTTGCTTGATACGTTCGACTCTTTTGGAACAAATCGATTGAAGTGAAGTTTCTAATGCTTCATCAAGCGATTACTAAGTTCTTAGTTTCGCGTCCATGAAGGTTGTTGGGTCCTCAATACACGTCGTTCTCATCACTTCAAGTTAAAACCTTGAATGTGAAATGGATAACTTATGTTCTAACCACAAGTCATGTAACACACAACCTCATTTGCTTGATACGTTCGACTCTTTTGGAACAAATCGTTTGAAGTGAAGTTTCTAATGCTTCTCAAGCGCATTACTAAGTCTTAGTTTCGCGTCCATGAAGGTTGTTGGGTCCTCAATACACGTCGTTCTCATCACTTCAAGTTAAAACCTTGAATGTGAAATGGATAACTTACGTTCTAAGCCACAAGTCAGTAACACTCAACCTCATTTGCTTGATACGTTCGACATCTTTTGGACAAATCGATTGAAGTGAAGTTTCTATGCTTCATCGAGCACATTACTAGTCTTAGTTTCGCGTCCAAGAAGGTTGTTTGGTTCCTCATACACGTCGTTGTCATCACTTCAAGTTAAAACCTTGAATGTGAAAGGATAACTTACGTTTAACCACAAGTCATGTAACCATCACCCTCATTTGCTTGATACGTTCACTCTTTGGACAAATCGATTGAAGTGAAGTTTCTAATGCTTCATCAAGCGGATTACCTAGTTCTTAGTTTCGCGTCCAAGAAGGTTGTTGGTCCTCAATACACGTCGTTCTCATCACTCAGTTAAAACCTTGAATGTGAAATGTATAACTAGGTTATAACCACAAGTCATGTAACACACAACCTCATTTGCTTGATACGTTCGACTCTTTTGGAACAAATCGATTGAAGTGAAGTTTCTAAGCTTCATCAAGCACATTACTAAGTCTTAGTTTTCGCGTCCAAGAAGGATTGTTGGGTTCTCAATACACGTCGTTCTCATCACTTCAAGTTAAAACCTTGAATGTGAAATGGATAACTACGTTTCTAACACAAGTCATGTAACACTTAACCTCATTTGCTTAATACGTTCCACTCTTTTGGAACAAATCGATTGAAGTGAAGTTTCTAATGCTTCATCAAGCGGATTACTAAGTCTTAGTTTCACGTCCGAGAAGGTTGTTGGGTCTCAATACACGTCGTTTCTCATCACTTCAAGTTAAAACCTTGAATGTGAAATGTATAACTTAGGTTCTAACCACAAGCATGTAACACACAACCTCATTGCTTGATACGTTCGACGCTTTTGGAACAAATCGATTGAAGTGAGTTTCTAATGCTTCATCAGAGGCCATTACTAATCTTAGTTTCGCGTCCAAGAAGATTGTGGGTTCCTCATACACGTCGTTCTCATCACTTCAAGTTAAAACCTTGAATGTGAAATGGATAACTTAGGTTCTAACCACAAGTCATGTAACACACAACATCATTTGCTTGATACGTTCCACTCTTTTGGAACAAATCGATTGAAGTGAAGTTTCTAATGCTTCATCAAGCGGATTACTAAGTCTCAGTTTCGCGTCCAAGAAGGTTGTTGGGTCCTCAATACACGTCGTTCTCATCACTTCAAGTTAAAACCTTGAATGTGAAATGTATAACTTAGGTTCTAACCACAAGTCATGTAACACACAACCTCATTTGCTTGATACGTTCGACTCTTTTGGAACAAATCGATTGAAGTGAAGTTTCTAATTCTTCATCAAGCGCATTACTAAGTCTTAGTTTCGCGTCCAAGAAGATTGTTGGGTCCTCAATACACGTCGTTCTCATCACTTCAAGTTAAAACCTTGAATGTGAAATGGATACTTAGGTTCTAACCACAAGTCATGTAACACACAACATCATTTGCTTGATACGTTCGACTCTTTGGAACAAATCGATTGAAGTGAAGTTTCTAATGCTTCATCAGCGCATTACTAAGTCTTAGTTTCGCGTTCCAAGAAGGTTGTTGGGTCCTCAATACACGTCGTTCTCATCACTTCAAGTTAAAACCTTGAATGTGAAATGTATAACTTAGGTTCTAACCACAAGTCATGTAACACACAAGCTCATTTGCTTGATACGTTCGACTCTTTGGAACAAATCGATTGAAGTGAAGTTTTAATGCTTCATCAAAGCGCATTACTAAGTCTTAGTTTCGCGTCAGAAGGTTGGGTACTCAATACACATCGTTCTCATCACTTCAGTTAAACATTGAATGTGAAATGATAACTTAGGTTCTAACCACAAGTCCATGTAACACACAAACATTATTTGCTTGATACGTTCGACTCTTTGGACAAATCGATTGAATGTGAAGTTTCTAAGGCTTCATCAGCGCATTACTAAGTCTTAGTTTCGCGTGCCAAGAAGGTGTTGGGTCCTCAATACACGTCGTTCTCATCACTTCAAGTTAAAACCCTTGAATGTGAAATGTATAACTTAGGTTTCTAACCACAAGTCATGTAACACACAAGCTCATTTGCTTGATACGTTCGACTCTTTGGAACAAATCGATTGAAGTGAAGTTTCTAATGCTCATCAAGCGCATTTACTAAGTCTTAGTTTCGCGTCCAATGAAGGTTGTTGGGTCCTCAATACACGTCGTTCTCAATCACTTAAGTTAAAACCTTGAATGTGAAAGGGATAACTTAGGTTCTAAGCACAAGTCATGTAACACTCAACCTCATTTGCTTGATACGTTCGACTCTTTTGGAACAAATCGATTGAAGTGAAGTTTCTAATGCTTCATCAAGCACGTTACTAAGTCTTAGTTTCGCGTCCAAGAAGGTTGTTGGGTCCTCAATACACGTCGTTGTCATCACTTCAAGTTAAAACCTTGAATGTGAAATGGATAACTTACGTTCTAACCACAAGTCATGTAACACTCAACCTCATTTGCTTGATACGTTCCACTCTTTTGGAACAAATCGATTGAAGTGAAGTTTCTAATGCTTCATCAAGCGCATTACTAAGTCTTAGTTTCGCGTCCAAGAAGGTTGTCTGGTCTTCAATACACGTCGTTCTCATCACTTCAAGTTAAAACCTTGAATGTGAAATGTATAACTTAGGTTCTAACCACAAGTCATGTAACACACAACCTCATTTGCTTGATACGTTCGACTCTTTTGGAACAAATCGATTGAAGTGAAGTTTCTAATGCTTCATCAAGCGCATTACTAAGTCTTAGTTTCGCGTCCAAGAAGGTTGTTGGGTCCTCAATACACGTCGTTCACATCACTTCAAGTTAAAACCTTGAATGTGAAATGGATAACTTAGGTTCTGACCACAAGTCATGTAACACACAACATCATTTGCTTGATACGTTCGACTTTTTTGGAACAAATCGATTGAAGTGAAGTTTCTAATGCTTCATCAAGCGCATTTCTAAGTCTTAGTTTCGCGTCCAAGAACGTTGTTGGGTCCTCAATACACGTCGTTCTCATCACTTCAAGTTAAAACCTTGAATGTGAAATGGATAACTTACTTTCTAACCACAAGTCATGTAACACTCAACCTCATTTGCTTGATACGTTCCACTCTTTTGGAACAAATCGATTGAAGTGAAGTTTCTAATGCTTCATCAAGCGTATTACTAAGTCTTAGTTTCGCGTCCAAGAACGTTGTTGGGTCCTCAATACACGTCGTTCTCATCACTTCAAATAATGTTGCCACGTTTGAAGTGCTCGGACTAAGGCATACAATTCCTTGTCATATGTGGGGTAGTTCAAAGCCGCTCCATTAAGCTTCTCGCTAAAGTAAGCAATAGGCTTGGAATCCTGCATTAAAACACCACCAATACCTTTTCCCGACGCATCACATTCAATCTCAAAAGCTTTATCAAAATTAGGTAAAACAAGTAATGGTGCATTAGTAAGTTTACCTTTTAGGAGATTAAAAGCTTGTTCATGTATTTCAGTCCACTTAAATTCAACATTCTTCTTTACAAGATCATTTAAGGGAGCCGCAATGGTGCTAAAATCTTTAACAAACTTCCTGTAAAAGCTTGCTAATCCATGAAAACTTCTTACCTTGTTGGCATTCTTTGGTCTTGGCCATTCCTTAATTGCCTTAACTTTTTCTTCATCCACCGATACTCCACTTGAACTAACTACAAAATCAAGAAACACTACCGAATCCATGCAAAAGGTGCACTTCTTTAAGTTAGCGTATAGTTGATTTTCTCTTAAAGCATTAAAAACTGAATTCAAGTGTTTAACATGTGCATCTTGAGTTTTACTATAACCAAGATATCATCAAAGTACACAACCACAAACTTTCCAATAAAGATCTCAACACATGATTCATCAATCTCATAAAAGTACTTGGTGCATTAGACAAACCAAATGGCATTACTAACCACTCATAAAGACCATATTTAGTTTTAAAAGCAGTTTTCCATTCATCTCCCTCTTTCATGCGAATTTGATAATATCCATTCTTTAGATCAATTTTTGAAAATAAGCATGCACCATGTAACTCATCAAGCATATCATCCAATCTAGGAATAGGGTGTCGATACTTTACCGTGATCTTGTTGATAGCTCGACAATCAACACGCATTCGCCAAGTTCCATCTTTCTTCGGAACTAAGATGACAGGAACTGAGCATGGACTAAGGCTTTCCTTGACAAATCCTTTCTCCACTAGTTCATCCACTTGCTTTTGAATTTCTTTAGTTTCTTCGGGATTAGCTCGATATGCCGGTCGATTAGGAATTGATGCTCCCGGCATGAAATCTATTTGATGTTCAATCCCTCTCAACGGAGGTAACCCTCTCAGTAATTCTTCAGGAAACACATCCTCAAATTCCTGCAAAAGAGAAGAAACAACACTCGGATTAGATTGAGTTAGCTCATTAGTCGCAAGATAAACATCTTTGTATAACAATAAAAGTACTTCTTGCCTCGCTATCATCACACTTTTAACCTCACTTTTTCTTGCCATTCCACTTATTCTCCCGCTCTCCTCATGTTTTCTCTCACTCTCGTTTTTTCTCTCTTTGCACTCTTTTTTCTCTCTTTCACTCTTTTTGTCACTCACTCTATTCTCTTCTTTTTCATGTTTTTGTTCACTCAATGACTTTTCTTTCTTTTTGAATTCTTTTGCAATCCTATCTTGATCCTCACTAGCCTCCCACAGTTTTAGTGGTTTGAGAATTATCTTCCGACCATTTTGATCAAAGGAGTACTCATTCTTGAAACCATTGTACTTGACATTTCTATCGAATTGCCATGGTCTCCCCAAAAGGATATGTGTAGCTTGCATGGGTACTACATCACAAAGAATCTCATCTTTATACTTTCCAATTGCGATTCCAAACTTCACTTGCTTAGTTACTTTCACTTCTCCACAATCACTCAACCATTGTAGCTTGTATGGCTTAGGATGCTTAACGGTTTCCAAGCTCATTTTTCTACTAATAAGTGCTAGCAACGTTAGTACAACTCCCACTATCAATTATCAAACTACATACCTTGTTATTCACGTGGCATCTAGTGTGAAATATATTTTCCCTTTGCACTTTATCTCCATCCTCATTGGCTTGAACGTTGAGTATACGTCTAGTGATCAACAATTCTCCTCTCACGGGTTCCTCTATATCCACGTCGCTACAATCTTCTAATGGTGGCATTTCATCGTCACTTGAACTTACACTTGCTATATCACCATTATCCAAAATAATCATAGCTCTTTTATTCGGACAATTAGAAGCATATGGCCAAAACCTTGACATCTAAAACATTTGATCTCTCGAGACTTAATAGAGTGGAAGTCTCGGTTTTACCTTTTATGGGGGGTGGTATTCGATGTCGTGGTTTCCCTTTGAACTCCTCATTCGGTCTTGAATTAGGCTTATCACTCCTCCAATTAGATTTCCATGAAGAGTTTGGGGTTGATCCGATCTTAGAGTTCATTGATTTCAATTGCCTCTCAACTTTGATGGACTTGTGCAACAATTCTTCTAAATCCACATAATGATGCAAATCCACAATGTCAGCGATTTCTCTATTTAAACCTCCAAGGAATCGTGCCATTGTCGCTTCATCATCCTCGTCCACTCTAGCCCTTACCATGGCTACCTCCAACTCTTTGTAATATTCCTCTACACTTTTGATTCCTTGAGTCAAACCCTGTAGTTTCCTACACGCATCTCGATAATAGTGGTTAGGAATAAATCTTTTGCGCATTTGTACCTTCATATCATCCCATGTGCGTATGGGTTGTTCTCCATACCTTTTTCGTGTTTTCACTAATTAATCCCACCATATGCTTGCATAATCCGTGAATTCCATCGACACTAATTTGATCTTTTTCTCCTCAGTGTAGTTATGACATTCAAACATCTGTTCAACTTTCTTTCCCATTCTATATAAAGTTCGGGATCACTTTTACCTTGAAAAGGAGGGATGATCGTTTGATGTTGCTTAGATTTCCATCCTCACGGTTTGTTCTCGCATATCTCTCTCTTCTGTATTGCCATCCTCGTAATCGGATTCCCCATAGTAATGCTCATTGGTGATTTGCCCCTTTGTGCACGGCTATTAGAAGGCGACTTTATTCTTTCATACCTCATGTCTAAATTCTTAATTTGCTCTTGTATAGCCTTCATGTACATCTCCAGATCAAAGTTAGCACGTCATTCGTCACTACTCATAATTTCAAAGAAGAAAAATAAAAAAAAAATATTAGTGAACAAAAAAAAGTAAATAAACGGAACTCACTCACTCCCTCACGTGTTTTACACTCGATTATATGTCTCTCCACTCGTGTTTCCCTCAAATAATGGCTTTTATATGATAGTCTCACCCTCTTGCCTTTTACCACTCAATTTTCTCTTTAAGCTCTTTATGTAAAATCCTAATCAAGAGAAAAATTCAACAAGTAAAAACAAGTAAGATCAAACTTTCTAACTCAAAATTCTAATTTCCAAAATCGGTTAGAATCAAACAATTTAGAATAGAATGTAGGACTTCAAGAGAGTAAACTTTTCAAGAAAGGAAATTTTTACGAAAGGAAACCTTTCAAGAAAGGAAACTTTTCAAGAAAGGAAACTTTTCACAAAGGAAACTTTCAAGAAAGGAAACGTTTTACGAAGGAAACTTTTCAAGAAAGGAAACTTTTAACAAAAAGAAACTTTCAAGAAAGGAAATTGAGACAATCAAAGAAAAGAATTGAATACTCACACCAAAAAGCAAATAATGACGCATATAATGAAGAAGAAATTGATACTCGAGATATTGATACTCGAAATATTGAGATTTTTTTTTTTACAGAAGAAAACTTTACAAATAAAGAGAATCGTTGATTCAATGACCTTTTTTTTTTTTTGAATTTCCGATTTTTTTTTTTTGAATTTTCGGATTTTTTTTTTTTTTTTTCAAATTTCATTTTTTTTTTTTTGAATTTTCAAAGGAAAGAAACTCTAGAAGAAGAAGAAAAAACAAAAAACAATAAAGATAGAACCTTGAATCTAGGAGCCAAAGCTCTGATACCAAATGATGAGAACCACGGGTATATGAAACCCGAGACCCTTCAACAACGCGGAATTAGAAACTCAGGAACGCCTGTGAAATCAAGTATAAGGAACTTGACCCCAATCGAACCTTGCCGACGAAACCAAGTTATCAAACAAGGAGCTTGACCCGTAACCGAACTTGTGGTTAGAACCAAAGCTATCAAGTTGATCTTTCAAGTTTTGACTTGAAGAAGATCTAGTTCTTCACAAAGAACAAAAGAGAAAATTCTCACAAAGAGTAACTCAAAATCATGTATATTATGCATAATGTTGAAGCGCCTATGCCTTTAAATAGGCTACAAAATATCCTAAAATAATTAGGAAATATTACTAAAACAATAATTAGGAATCTTTCTAAAAGAATACTTAGGAAAACTTCTAAATCTATGATTAGGAAAGCTTCTAAAACTATAATTAAGAAACTTTCTAAAACTATAATTAGGAAACAATTGCTTGCCAAATTTGTTTTGTTGTTGTGCTTCCATCTCTCTTGCCACTAATCTTTGGGTAGTTTTCAAGTATCTTCGCCTTCTTTTCTTCCCAAGCATCCTCTTCAATACTTAACAAATTTATTAATTTCAGCTCTTTTTGGAAAGAATCTTTCTCTTGGATTTCTATAATCAATCCATTTAAGGCTTCTTGCATTTTCTTGATTCTTGATCTTGTCATTGGACCTCCAATATCTTGACATGGATCTTTAACTTTGGGCTTAAAGTTGGTTGCACTTTGATTCATCAAAGTGCAATTTGTTCTTTCTTTTGTTGGCAAATCTTTCTTTCTTAAGTGAATCCAAACTCAATCTCCAAGTTCGAAAATAACTTTCACTCGATGCTTGTTTGCTTGTCTTGCATAATGTTCATTCTTTTTCTCAATGTTTTTCCTTACCCTTGCATGTAGTTCCCTAACAAATTCGGCTCTTTTCTTTCCATCAAAATTAACAAACTCGTTAGTTGGCAAAGGTAACATATCCATTGGAGTTATAGGATTAAACCATAAACAATTTCAAATGGTGAATAAGATGTAGTAGAATGAACAACCCTATTATATGCAAACTCAACATGTGGTAAACATTTTCCTATTGTTTTAAGTTCTTAGAAATAATGGCTCTCAACAAAGTAGAAAGTGTTCTATTTACTACCTCGGTTTGTCCATCCGTTTGAGGGTGTGCTACGGTTGAGAATAAAAGTTCAGTGCCTAACTTATTCCACAGAGTTCTCCAAAAGTGACTCAAAAACTTAACATCTCGATCACTTACAATAGTTTAGGTAAGCCATGTAACCGCACAATCTCTTTAAAGAATAAATCCGCAACATGTGTAGCATCATTAGTTTTTGAACATGCAATAAAATGTGCCATCTTACTAAAGCTATCAACAACAACAAAAATACTATCCTTTCCACTTTGAGTTCTCGGCAAACCTATAACAAAATCCATAGAAATATCAATCCAAGGTTGAGTAGGTATTGGGAGAGGAGTATACATTCCATGTGGTTTGATTTTTTATTTAGCTTTTCTACACTCAATACATTTATCACAAATTAATTGCACATCATGTCTCATCTTAGGCCAATAAAAATACTCACATAAAACATCCAAGGTTTTGCTTACTCCAAAATGTCCCATCAATCCACCTCCATGAGTTTCTCTAACAAATAATTCTCGCAAAGAACACTTAGGAATACAAAGCTTATCTTTTTTAAATAGATAACCATCATGCCTATAATAATCACCATATGCAACTTTTTCACATAATTTCCAAATTTCACTAAAATCTGAATCTACCACATATAATTCTTTAATAAGTTCAAATCCAAGCAATTTAGATTGTAAGGAGGTTACGGGTACATACCTTCTAGACAATGCATCGGCCACTACATTTTCCTTACCTTTTTATATTTGATCACGTATGGAAATGTTTCAATGAATTTCATCCATTTTGCGTGCCTTTTGTGTAGTTTTCCTTGCGACTTCAAGTGCTTCAAACTCTCATGATCGAAATGAATAATAATTCTTTTGGCCACAAATAACGTTGCCATATTTGAAGTGCGCAAACTAAGGCATACAATTCCTTGTCATATGTGGGGTAGTTCAAAGCTGCTCCATTAAGCTTCCTCGCTAAAGTAAGCAATAGGCTTGGAATCCTGCATTAAAACACCACCAATACCTTTTCCCGACGCATCACATTCAATCTCAAAAGCTTTATCAAAATTAGGTAAAACAGGTAATGGTGCATTAGTAAGTTTACCTTTTAGGAAATTAAAAGCTTGTTCATGTATTTCAGTCCACTTAAATTCAACATTCTTCTTTACAAGATCATTTAAGGGAGCCGCAATGGTGCTAAAATCTTTAACAAACCTCCTGTAAAAGCTTGCTAATCCTGAAAACTTCTTACCTCGTTGGCATTCTTTGGTCTTGGCCATTCCTTATTTCCTTAACTTTTCTTCATCCATCGATACTCCACTTGAACTAACTACAAAACCAAGAAACACTACCGAATCCATGCAAAATGTGCACTTCTTTAAGTTAGCGTATAGTTGATTTTTTCGTAAAGCATTAAAAACTAAATTCAAGTGTTTAACATGTGCATCTTGAGTTTTACTATAAACCAAGATATCATCAAAGTACACAACAACAAACTTTTCAATAAAAGATCTCAACACATGATTCATCAATCTCATAAAAGTACTTGGTGCATTAGACAAACCAAATGGCATTACTAACCACTCATAAAGACCATATTTAGTTTTAAAGGCAGTTTTCCATTCATCTCCCTCTTTCATGCGAATTTGATAATATCCATTCTTTAGATCAATTTTTGAAAATAAGCATGCTCTATGTAACTCACCAAGCATATCATCCAATCTAGGAATAGGGTGTCGATACTTTACCGTGATCTTGTTGATAGCTCGACAATCAACACACATTCGCCAAGTTCCATCTTTCTTTGGAACTAAGATGACGGGAACTGAGCATGGACTAAGGCTTTCCTTTACAAATCCTTTCTCAACTAGTTCATCCACTTGCTTTTGAATTTCCTTAGTTTCTTCGGTATTAGCTCGATATGCCGGTCGATTAGGAATCGATGCTCCCGGCATGAAATCTATTTGATGTTCAATCCCTCTCAACGGAGGTAACCCTTTCGATAATTCTTCAGGAAACACATCCTCAAATTCCTGCAAAAGAGAAGAAACAACACTCGGAATAGATTGAGTTAGCTCATTAGTCGCAAGATAAACATCTTTGTACAACAATACAAGTACTTCTTGTCTCGCTATCATCACACTTTTAACCTCACTTTTTCTTGCCATTCCACTTATTCTCCCACTCTCCTCTTGTTTTCTCGCACTTCATCGTCACTTGAACTTACACTTGCTATATCACCATTATCCAAAATAATCATAGCTCTTTTATTCGGACAATTAGAAGCAATATGGCCAAAACCTTGACATCTAAAACATTTGATCTCTCGAGACTTAATAGGAGTGGAAGTCTCGGTTTTACCTTTTATGGGGGTGGTATTCGATGTCGTGGTTTTCCCTTTGAACTCTTCCTTCGGTCTTGAATTAGGCTTATCACTCCTCCAATTAGATTTCCATAAAGAGTTTGGGGTTGATCCGATCTTAGAGTTCCTTCATTTCAATTGCCTCTCAACTTTGATGGACTTGTGCAACAATTCTTCTAAATCCACATAATGATGCAAATCAACAATGTCAGCGATTTCTCTATTTAAACCTCCAATAAATCGTGCCATTGTCGCTTCATCATCCTCGTCCACTCTAGCCCTTACCATGGCTACCTCCAACTCTTTGTAATATTCTTCTACACTTTTGATTCCTTGAGTCAAACCTTGTAGTTTCCTACACGCATCTCGATAATAGTGGTTAGGAATAAATCTTTTGTGCATTTGTACCTTCATATCATCCCATGTGCATATGGGTTGTTCTCCATACCTTTTTCGTGTTTTCACTAATTGATCCCACCGTATGCTTGCATAATCCGTGAATTCTATCGACACTAATTTGATCTTTTTCTCCTCAGTGTAGTTATGACATTCAAACATCTGTTCAACTTTTCTTTCCCATTCTATATAAAGTTCGGGATCACTTTTACCTTGAAAAGGAGGGATGATCGTTTTGATGTTGCTTAGATTTCCATCCTCACGGTTTGTTCTCGCATATCTCTCTCTTCTGTAATTGCCATCCTCGTAATCAGATTCCCCATAGTAATGCTCCATTGGTGATTTGCCCCTTTGCGCACGGCTATTAGAAGGCGACTTTATTCTTTCATACCTCATGTCTAAATTCTTAATTTGCTCTTGTATAGCCTTCATGTACATCTCCAGATCAAAGTTAGCACGTCTTTCCTCACTACTCATAATTTCAAGGAAGAAAAATAAAAATTATTAGTGAACAAAAAAAAGTAAGTAAAAAGGAACTCACTCACTCCCTCACGTGTTTACACTCGATTATATGTCTCTCCACTCGTGTTTCCCTCAAATAATGGCTTTTATATGATAGTCTCACCCTCTTGCCTTTTACCACTCAATTTTCTCTTTAAGCTCTTTATGTAAAAACTTAATCAAGAGAAAAAATTCAACAAGCAAAAACAAGAAAGATCAAACTTTTTAACTTAAAATTCTAATTTCCAAAATCGGTTAGAATCAAACAATTTAGAATAGGATGTAGGACTTCAAGAGAGTAAACTTTTCAAGAAAGGAAACTTTTCAAGAAAATAAACTTTTCACAAAAGGAAATTTTTAAGAAAGGAAATTGAGACAATCAAAGAAAAGAATTGAATAATCACACCAAAAAGCAAATAATGATGCATATAATGACGAAGAAGAAATTGATACTCGAGATATTGATACTCGAAATACTGAGATTTTTTTTTTGAAAGAAGAAAACTTAACAAATAAAGAGAATCGTTGATTCAATGACCTTTTTTTTTTCGACCTTCCGAATTTTTTTTTCTAAGTTTCGAATTTTGTATTTTATTTCAATTAATTTTTTTTTTTTTTTTTTGAATTTTCAAGAAAGTAAACTCTGAAGAAGAAGAAAAAGAAATAACGATAGAACTTGAATTAGGAGCCAAACTCTGATACCAAATGATGAGAAACCACGGGTATTGGAAACCCGAGACCCTTAAACAACGCGGATTAGAAACTTAGAACGCCTTGAAATTCCAGTATAAGGATTGCCCAATCGAACCTTGCCGACGGAACCAAAGTTATCAAACAGGAGCTGACCCGTAACCGAATGTTGGTTAGAACGGCAAAGCTACAAGGTGATCTTTTAAGTTTGACTTGAAAAAGATCTAGTTCTTCACAAAAACAAAGAGAAAATTCTCACAAAGTGTACTCAAAATCATGTATATTGCTTCATAATGTTGAAGCGCCTATGCCTTTAATAGCTACAAAATATCCTAAAAGTAATTGGAATATTACTAAAACGAGAATTAGGAAACTTGCTAAACAATACTTAGGAAAACTTTCTAATCTATGATTAGGAAAGCTTTCTAAAATTATAATTAAGAAATTTTCTAAAACTATAATTAAGAAACTTTCTAAAACTATAATTAGAAAATAATTGCTTGCCAAATTTGTTTTGTTGTTGTGCTTCCATCTCTCTTGACCACTAATCTTTGGGTAGTTTTCAAGTATCTTCGGCCTTCTTTTCTTCCCAAGCATCCACTTCAATACTTAACAAATTTATTAATTTCAGCTCTTTTTGGAAAGAATCTTTCTCTTGGATTTTTATAATCAATCCATTTAAGGCTTCTTGCATTTTCTTGATTCTTGATCTTGTCATTGGACCTCCAATACCTTGACATGGATCTTTAACTTTGGGCTTGAAGTTGGTTGCACTCTGATTCACATCATACGTTCAACTCTTTTGGAACAAATCGATTGAAGTGAAGTTTCTAATGCTTCATCAAGCGTATTACTAAGTCTTAGTTTCGCGTCCATGAAGGTTGTTGGGTCCTCAATACACGTCGTTCTCATCACTTCAAGTTAAAACTTTGTATATGAAATGGATAACTTAGATTCTAACCACAAGTCATGTAACACTCAACCTCATTTGCTTGATACGTTCAACTCTTTTGGAACAAATTGATTGAAGTGAGGTTTCTAATGCTTCATCAAGCGCATTATTAAGTCTTAGTTTCGCGTCCATGAAGGTTGTTGGGTCCTCAATACACGTCGTTCTCATCACTTCAAGTTAAAACCTTGAAAGTGAAATGGATAACTTAGGTTCTGATCACAAGTCATGTAACACTCAACCTCATTTGCTTGATACGTTCAACTCTTTTGTAACAAATCGATTGAAGTGAAGTTTCTAATGCTATATCAATCGCATTACTAAGTCTTAGTTTCGCGTCCATGAAGGTTGTTGGGTCCTCAATACACGTCGTTCTCATCACTTCAAGTTAAAACCTTGAATGTGAAATGGATAACTTAGGTTCTAACCACAAGTCATGTAACACTCAACCTCATTTGCTTGATACGTTCAACTCTTTTGGAACAAATCGATTGAAGTGAGGTTTCTAATGCTTCATCAAGCGCATTACTATGTCTTAGTTTCGCGTCCATGAAGGTTGTTGGGTCCTCAATACACGTCGTTCTCATCACTTCAAGTAAAAACCTTGAATGTGAAATGGATAACTTAGGTTCTAACCACAAGTCATGTAACACTCAACCTCATTTGATTGATACGTTCAACACTTTTGTAACAAATCGATTGAAGTGAAGTTTCTAATGCTTCGTCAATCGCATTACTAAGTCTTTGTTTCGCGTCCATGAAGGTTGTTGGGTCCTCAATACACGTCATTCTCATCACTTCAAGTTAAAACCTTGAAAGTGAAATGGAGAACTTAGGTTCTAACCACAAGTCATGTAACACTCAACCTTATTTGCTTGATACGTTCAACTTTTTTGTAACAAATCGATTGAAGTGAAGTTTCTTATGCTTCATCAAGCGCATTACTAAGTCTTAGTTTCGCGTCCATGAAGGTTGTTGGGTCCACAATACATGTCGTTCTCATCACTTCAAGTTAAAACCTTGAATGTTAAATGGATATCTTAGGTTCTAACCACAAGTCATGTAACACTCAACCTCATTTGCTTGATACGTTCAACAATTTTGGAACAATTCGATTGAAGTGAGGTTTCTTCATCAAGCGCATTACTAAGTCTTAGTTTTGCGTCCATGAAGGTTGTTGGGTCCTCAATACACGTCGTTCTCATCACTTCAAGTTAAAACCTTGAAAGTGAAATAGATAACTTAGGCTCTAACCACAAGTCATGTAACACTCAACCTCATTTGCTTGATACGTTCAACTCTTTTGGAACAAATCGATTGAAGTGAAGTTTCTAATGCTTCATCAATCGCATTACTAAGTCTTAGTTTCGCGTCCATGAAGGTTGTTGGGTCCTCAATACACGTTGTTCTCATCACTTCAAGTTAAAACCTTGAATGTGAAATGGATACTTAGGTTCTAACCACAAGTCATGTAACACTCAACCTCATTTGCTTGGTACGTTCAACTCTGTTATAACAAGATCGATTGAAGTGAGTTTCTAATACTTCATCAGCGCATTACTAAGTCTTAGTTTCGCGTCCATGAAGGTTGTTGGGTCCTCAATACACGTCGTTCTCATCACTTCAAGTTAAAACCTTGAAAGTGAAATGGATAACTTAGGTTCTAACCACAAGTCATGTAACACTCAACCTCACATGAGAAGCACATGCAAATCCAAACAAATCACGTATAAGAGATTTTATATGACAGAATCTACTCAAAATCAATTCAAATCATATTCAAACGTAGTTTAAACTTGAGATGAATCTTATCATGCAAAGGATCAGTATCTCACATTTTATTAGTTATTTTATTTTTATTTTGTTTTTTTATTATTTAATTTAATTTTCATATGTACCTATTATGGCAAAACACTTTTGATTTAGGAGAACAAGTTTGAATTAAAAATTGAGTGTTTTTTTTAGAGAGGATTTCTTTTTAGTTCTTTGCGAAGAACAACTATCTTCTTCAAGTCACGCTTGAAGAATCTCGCTTGATAGCTTTGGTTCTTACCAACGAGTTTGGTCTGGGTCAAGCTCCTGTTTTGATAGCTTTGGTTCAGCCACAGTGTGGCTCGGGTCAAGCTCCTGTTTTGATAACTAGGGTTCCATCGAATTCTTCGATTGGGGTCTGTAGTTTTATTACTTTGTTCTTGAATCAAAAAGGCGTTCCTTTCAATTATTCCACGTTGTTGTCGGGTCTCGGGTCCTTTCGATCCGAGGTTCGCATCAATTGGTATCAGAGCTTCGGTTCCTTAATTCAAGAAGCTATCTTTAATTTTTTGTTATTATATTTTCTTCATCTTATTCTATTCGTCCTAGTACTCAAAAAAGCAAAAAAAAAAATCATTTTTTTTTCATCCTTATTATCGAGTTTCGATTTTATCATCAATTTTTTTCTTCTTGTGAATTTCTCCTCTTGAAATTCAGAGAGTACAAAAAAAAAAGAGTTGTCAAAAGTTAAAAAAAAAAGAGTTGAGATCAAAAAAAGATTCAAAGTAAAAAAAAAGAGTTTTTCAAAAGTAAAAAAAAAAAGAGAGTTGTGAGAAGTCAAAAAAAAAAAATCGAAATTTTGTTCTAGTGATTTTAAATTTCTAGCCTTTTAAATTCAAAAATTTGTAGATAATTGTTCTTTGAAAATTCAAATTATTGAATCTTCATTTGAAATATTGTCTTTATCCAAATTTATTTTTGAAGGTTCAAATTGTTGAATCTCATTTGAAATATTGTCATCATCCAAACTTTGTCTTATTTCACTTATACCCTTGATTTAGCCATTCTTACAAGTTTGAACTTTTAAGCTTTAAAGTTTGATTTTTTTTAGTTTGGCTTGTTGAATATTTATCATCAATCAAGTGCTTACGTAAAGAACTAAAAGGGAGATCTTGAGGTAAAAGGCAAGAGGGTGAGACTATAAAGAAAAAGCCTTAATTTTTTTTGAGTGAAACACGAGTGGAGTGACATCTATCGAGAGCAACACGTGAGGGAGAGGTGAGGTCCATTACTTGATTATTTTTTACTTCTAACAATTTTCTTTGTTTCTTATTGTGGTCGAAAAAGACTATCATGAGTGGAGAACACGACGACGTTGATTTAAAATTGTTCATGAGAGCCATACAAGATCAATACACGGCTCTAAATCGAGAAATGGAACGATTGGAAACTTCGACCCCTAGTCATGCACGACAAAGGAAGGATTTTGATGGAGAATTCGAAGAGATTAATGGATATTATCAAAGGGAAAGAAATGATAGTCGTACCAAGGAGATGGTGATCTAAGTAACATCAAGGTAAATACCCTTCTTTCCAAGGAAAAAGTGATCCCGAGGTGTATTTGGAATGTGAAAGAAAGGTGGACCTATTATTTGAATACCAAACTACACGGATGAAAAAAAACTGACATTAGTGATAATGAGGTCACGGACTACGCTAACAATTGGTGGATGAACTCGTGAAGTACCGAAGAAGGTATGGTGAGTCACAAGTTCAAATATGGAAGGACATGAAGGCACCCATGCGAAAAGATTTGTTCCATCATAGTATTATAGAGATTTGTGTCGAAAACTCCAAAATTTAACTCAAGGTTATAAAAGCGTGGAAGATTATTATAAAGAGATGAAAATAGCCTGAAAAGGTTAATGTGGGGAAGACGATGAAGAAACATGGCTAGATTGTTTGGAGGACTAAATAGAGAGATTGCGGAAGTCGTAGAGCTACAACATATGTGAACTTAGAAGAATTGCTTCACAAAATCAATCAAAATTGAGCGGCAACTACAGACTAAGGGAAAAAACCGTGTCTAACAATCAAGTGTTACCACAAAAAAACTAAGGTTGAGACTTCAATCCAATTAGTACCAGAGAGATCAAGTGCTTCGATGCCAAGGTTTGAACACATAGCTTCAAATTGTCCAAATAAAAGAGCTATGATTTAAGGGACAATGGCGATGTGGAGAGTGTGAGTTCGAGTGATGGTGAGATGCCACCACTTGAAGATTGTAGTGACGTTGAGGTAAAGGAACCAGTAAAAGAAGATCTTTTAGTCACAAGGCGAGTATTGAATACGAAAACTAAGGAAGATGGAGACAAAGTACAACGTGAGCATATATTCCATACAAGATGTCATGTGCACAACAAAGTTTGTAGTTTAATCATTGATAGTGGGAGTTGCACCAATGTAGCAAGCACATTACTAGTCCAAAAGTTGAACTTGAAAACCGAGCAACATCCAAAACCGTACAAGTTGCAATGGTTAAGCGATTGTGGAGAAATCAAGGTGACTAAACAGGTTGAAGTTCCTTCAATAATTGGTCTAGATTACCAAGATAAAGTTTTATTGATGTAGTTCCGATGCAAGCTACCCACATACTTTTGGGAGACCTTGGCAATTTGACCTAACGTCAAGCATAATGGGTACAAGAAGATATCGTTGGTTAAAATGGAAAACCATTTATCCTTACACCCATTAAAACATGAGGCCAATTGTAAACCCAGAAGAATGCAAAGGAATCCAAAGATTAGGATTGAAAAAGAAAAAGAAAGTGGTGAAAAAAAATTAGTTGAAAAAGAGGCCAAAATAGAAAAAGAAAGTGGAGAAAGAAAAATAGTTTGAAAAGAGTACAAAAGGGATGAAAAACCGAGGAGGAAGAGATAAAGACGAGGGAAAAAGAGATAAAAGCCGAGGGAGAGATTTGTAAAAAAAGTAAGTGGAAACACTCGTGTTAAACAAAACTGAGGATAGCGTGGATGATTTTGCTTTTATATAAAGATGTTTATTTATCACTAATGACTTACCAAATTTTCTTCCAAGTGCTGTGATTTCTCTTTGCAGGAGTTTAAGGATGTATTCCCAGAGGAGTTACCGAAAGGAGTACCAACACTTAGAGGATCGAGCATCAAATTGTTTCATCCCGGGGGCCAATTCCCAAACCCCGCATATCGGCAATTCCAGAGGAAACAAAGGAATTCAAAGACAAGTGGACGAGTTAATGGACAAGGGTCTAGTGAAGAAAGCCTAAGCCCATGCGGCCGGGTACTCGTGATATTTTTGCCAAAGAAGTACGGATCGGGAGATGTGTTTGGATTGTCGAGCAATCCTAAAAAACGGTAAAGTATCGACATCCTATACCAAGGTTAGATATTGGACATGCTTGATGAGATTATATGGGGCTTGTTTATTCTCAAAATTGATTTAAAGAATGGATATTATCAAATTCGTATGAAAAAGGGAGACGAGTGGAAAACTGCTTTCAAAACAAAATTTGGACTTTATGAGTGGTTTAGTCCTCCTTTTGGATTATCTAATGCACCTAGCACATTTAATGAGGTTAATGAATCACGTAATTACGATCGTTTATTGGAAAATTTGTCGTGGTTTATTTTGATGATATATTAGTTTTATAGCAAAACATTAGAACAACATGTGAACATTTAAAATCTGTTTTTAATGTTTTGCAAATAAACCATTATATGTACCTCAAAGTGCACTTTTTGCATGGAATCGATAGGTTTCTTGGTTTTGTAGTGAGCTCGAGTGGAGTTTCGGTGGACGAGAAAAGGTCAGGCAATCAAGGAGTGGCCGACACCTAAGAATGCTAACAGTACGTAGTTTTCATGGCTTAGCTAGCTTTTACCGAAGATTCTTAGAGATTTTAGTACTATTGCATCACCATTGAATGATTGGTTAAAAAGAATGTGGATTTTAAGTGGACTGAGTTACTGATGAATCTTTTATCTTCTTAAAAGAAGGGTGGGAGTTAACTACTGCCGCCATTGTTAGTTTTTTTGCCAAATTTTGATAAAACATTTAGGATTGAATGTGATCGTCATAAAAGAATTGGTGTTGTTTTGACAGTATGACCCGATTGCTACTTTGTGAAAAGCTTAGTGCGCGGTCCTTTAACTATCCAACATAACGCAAGGAGTTGTATGCCTTGGTGAGAACATTACAAACGTGGCAACACTACTTGTGGTCCAAGAGTTTCATCATCCATTCTGACCATGAAAGCCTAAAACACTTAAAGACACAAGGACAGTTGCACAAGAGACATGCAAAGTTTGTAGTTCATAGAGACCTTTCCTTATGTTATTCATTAGAAAAAAGGTACCAGATACTGTGGTTGCCCGCTGCATTGTCCAGCAGGTACGGGCTTAATAACTACGTTACTCTATTGTTAGAATTGGAATTTAATACGAACTTATGCTCGGACTCAGATTTTATCTTGTTTGGAAAGAATGTGAGAAACATGCCGTGAATGATTATTATAAACATGATGAATTTTTATTTAAAAAGATAAACTTTGTATCCCTACATTTCTTTAGAGAGTTCTTGTTTTATAGAGACTCATGGAGCAGGTTTAATGGGGAACTTTGGCGTTACTAAACATTGAGTGTGCTTTGTGAACATTTTTATTGGCCGAAAATGAGGCATCATGTTCAAGCCATTTTTGCTAAGTGCATTAGTGTATGAAGCCCAATCAAAGATTAAACTTGATGGACAGTACACTCTCCTTACCTTATTCCTACAACCGGGTGGACTATCGATTGATTTTGGATTGGTTTGCCTAGGACACTAGCTCAGGGCAAGCATACATATTTGTGGTAGTGTGCTAGGTTTATTAAGATGGCTCACTTTTATGCAATGTGCTCAAAGACAAACGCGCTAGACTCATGTGGCGTTTTCTTTAAATAAGTTATATGCGTTTACAGCACGAATTCCGGTAAAACCTTGTGAGTGATAGAGGTAAAGTTTCCTAAATTCCTTTTGGAGAAAACCTTGTGGAGTAGCTAGGACCAAACTTTTATTCTCAACCGTGGCACACCCCCAAACGTTGCAAACAGAAGTGTAATAGAACCATTTTCTAACGGTTGTTTAGAGCGATTATTTCTAAAAATTTAAAACATGGGAAAAAATGTGTACCTCTGTTGAATTTTCTTATAATAGAGTTGTTTATTTTCTAACGTACTCATATTCCCCATTTGAAATTGTTATGGATTTAATAAATCAGTTTATCTCCTCCTTGATTTTTATCTCTACCTACTAACCGATTTGTTAATTTTTGATTGAGAGAAAAAGGCTAATAATTTGTTTAGGACTTACATCTGAAAGTACAAGAGAACATTCGAGAGAGAAACGAGCATTATGCACGTCAAGCAAACAAAAGCCGTAAAAGATTATATTTGAACCCGGAGATTGGTTTGGCTACATCTTCGAAGAGAGGTTTCCAATCACGAAAAAGCAGTTGCATCCACGAGGAGATGACCATTTCAAGTCCTTGAACGCATAAACACAATGCCTACAAGATCGACTTACTGCGAAGATGAATATTAATGCATCTTTTAATGTTAGTGACTTATCTTTATATGTCATGAGATTCGAGGACGAATCTTTTCGAAGAGGGAGGGAACGTGGATCCAAGCAACGACAAGCCCAAGCCCAAGAGCAACGATCCAATTGAGGACATTGGCAACCCAATGACCACACGCGGTCCAAGCTAAGAGATTATGAGGCCTTGCAAGAATTAATTTTTAGAGATCCAAGGGAGAGAGAAGCCGCGACAACTTGATTTAACATTGCATGTGTCGAGTCATTGAAGATATCACACAAGTTGAAGCTAAGGGGAGAGCCAAAGATGCATGAAGATTACATGTGCCAGCACATGCCGTGCAATATTAAAGTCCACATGATTAAGCACTATGCAAATCCAAACAAATCACGTATAAGAGATTTTATTCGACAGAATCTACTCAAATCAATTCAAATCATATTCAAACGTAGTTTAAAACGTGAGATGATATCTTATCATGCACGGATTTATCTCCCGATTTTATATATTTATTTTTATTTTCGTTTTTTTATTATTTAATTTAATTTTCATGTGTAGCCTATTTAATGCAAAAACCATTTTGATTTAGGAGAACAAGTTTGAATTAAAAATTGAGAGTTTTTTAGAGAGGATTTCTCTTTAGTTCTTTGCGAAGAACAACATCTTCTCAGTCTGCTTGACATCTCGTTGGGACAGCTTTGGTTCTTACCAACGTTTTGGTCTGGGTCAAGCTCCTGTTTTGATAGCTTTGGTTCAGCCAACAGGCGGGGCTCGGTCAGACGCCTTCCTGTTTTGATAACTAGGTTCCTCGAATTCTTCGATTGGGGTCTTAGTTCCTTACTTTGTTCTTGAATCAAAAGGCGTTCCTTCAATTATTCCGCGTTGGTGTCGGTCATGGTCCCTTTTCCGATCCGGTTCAATCACTAACCACAAGTAATGTAACACTCAACCTCATTTGCTTGATACGTTCACTCTTTTGGAACAAATCGATTGAAGTGAAGTTTCTAATGCTTCATCAAGCGCATTACTAAGTCTTAGTTTCGCGTCCATGAAGGTTGTTGGGTCCTCAATACACGTCGTTCTCATCACTTCAAGTTAAAACCTTGAATGTGAAATGGATAACTTAGGTTCTTACCACAAGTCATGTACACTCAACCTCATTTGCTTGATACGTTCAATTCTTTTGGAACAAATCGATTGAAGTGAAATTTCTAATGCTTCATCAAGCTCATTACTAAGGCTTAGTTTCGCATCCATAAAGGTTGTTGGGTCCTCAATACGTGTCGTTCTCATCACTTCAAGTTAAAACCTTGAATGTGAAATGGATAACTTAGGTTCTAACCACAAGTCATGTAACACTCAACCTCATTTGCTTGATACGTTTAACTCTTTTGGAACAAATCGATTGAAGTGAAGTTTCTAATGCTTCATCAAGCGCATTACTAAGTCTTAGTTTCGCGTCCATGAAGGTTGTTGGGTCCTCAATACACGTCGTTCTCATCACTTCAAGTTAAAACCTTGAATGTGAAATGGATAACTTAGTTCTAACCACAAGTCATGTAACCTCAACCTCATTTGCTTGATACGTTCACTCTTTTGGAACAAATCGATTGAAGTGAAGTTTCTAATGCTTCATCAAGCTCATTACTAAGTCTTAGTTTCGCGTCCATGAAGTTGTTGGGTCCTCAATACACGTCGTTCTCATCACTTCAAGTTAAAACCTTGAAAGTGAAATGGATAACTTAGGTTCTAACCACAATCATGTAACACTCAACCTCATTTGCTTGATACGTTCACTCTTTTGGAACAAATCGTTGAAGTGAAGTTTCTAATGCTTCATCAAGAGCATTACTAAGTCTTAGTTTCGCGTCCATGAAGGTTGTTGGGTCCTCAATACACTCGTTCTCATCACTTCAAGTTAAAACCTTGAATGTGAAATGGATAACTTAGGTTCTAACCACAAGTCATGTACACTCAACCTCATTTGCTTGATACTTCAACTCTTTTGGAACAAATCGATTGAAGTGAGTTTCTAATGCTTCATCAAGCTCATTACTAAGTCTTAGTTTCGCGTCCATGAAGGTTGTTGGTCCTCAATACACGTCGTTCTCATTACTTCAACTTAAAACCTTGAAAGTGAATGGATAACTTAGGTTCTATCCACAAGTCATGTAACACTCACCTCATTTGCTTGATACTTTTAACTCTTTTGTAACAAATCGATTGAAGTGAAGTTTCTAATGCTTCATCAAGAGCATTACTAAGTCTAGTTTCGCGTCCATGAAGGTTGTTGGGTCCTCAATACACGTCGTTCTCATCACTTCAATTAAAACCTTGAATGTGAAATGGATAACTTAGGTTCTAACCACAAGTCATGTAACACTCAACCTCATTTGCTTGATACGTTCAACTCTTTTGGAACAAATCGATTGAAGTGAGGTTTCTAATGCTTCATCAAGAGCATTACTAAGTCTTAGTTTCGCGTCCATGAAGGTTGTTGTGTCCTCAATACACGTCGTTCTCATCACTTCAAGTTAAAATCGTGAAAGTGAAATGGATAACTTCGGTTCTAACCACAAGTCATGTAACACTCAACCTCATTTGCTTGATACTTCAACTCTTTTGTAACAAATCGATTGAAGTGAAGTTTCTAATGCTTCATCAATCGCATTACTAAGTCTAGTTTCGCGTCCAAGAAGGTTGTTGGTCCTCAATACACGTCGTTCTCATCCTTCAAGTTAAAACCTTGAAGTGAAATGGATAACTTAGGTTCTAACCACAATCATGTAACACTCAACCTCATTTGCTTGATACTTCAACTCTTTTGGAACAAATCGATTGAAGTTGCAATTCTGTGGCTGGATGGCGATTGAGACCCCTGGTTAATGCTCTATGATTTTGTTATGATTGAGAATATGGTATTTAAGCAGGAAATTGAGTTTTGAAATTGTCTGGTTGACTACTGAGTCTGGGATGATTATAGCCAGAAAACATAGCGGACCAAGTGTTATTAAATGATCTGCATTCATTTATAAGAGTGATTATAAATGAAGTTAGAAGTCTGTGCATATCTATGTCCACCGATAGCTGTACTCCATCGGATTGATGTTCGGAATTCATCACCGCTAGATGTTCTCTATAGGAAGATGTATGAGCTTGCATCCACTGATAGATGTCCTCTATCGGAAGATGTATGAGCTTGCATCCACTGATAGATGTCCTCTATCGGAAGATGTCTTAAAAGAGCATGTGGATTGCACATGTCTATCGTAGATGGTGTATCTCAAATAATGGATGATGTGTGTTGTTGTGTCGTCTACTTACCGTATATGTTTTCCCGTGGGAGAAGTTCATAATATTGTCTTTTGCTACCGTTCGATTAAGTGTACTCCTTTGTCGCCGAGCCGATCGTAGAAGTGAATAAGTCTTCTGCGGGATGATGTTTCTTGCGCACACGTGCGACGCGCTCTGTGATCATCCGGTCGACGTGAGTTTATGACTCTATCGGCAGATGCAGTTTAAGAGATGTTGGAAACAGATTGTCGCGTTGGCTGCATCGTGACATCCGTTCGATGTATCTATGACTCTATCTGTAGATGTCAGTTTAGGAGATATTTATAGAAAAAAAAAAATAACCTAATCAGGAACAAGGTGCATGAGTAAAACCCGATTGGTTAAAAGATTAATTTTAGGATTACGTGGCGACGCCAACGGTGTTGTTACAAGTAACACTCAACCTCATTTGCTTGATACGTTCAACTCTTTTGGAACAAATCGATTGAAGTGAAGTTTCTAATGCTTCATCAAGCGCATTCCGAAGTCTTGGTTTGTTTTTTTTATGTTTTTGTTTTTTTTTTTTTTTTTTATGGGGGGGGGGGGGGGGGGGGGTTGTTTAGTTTACGTCCATGAAGGTTGTTGGGTCCTCAATACACGTCGTTCTCATCACTTCAAGTTAAAACCTTGAAAGTGAAATGGATAACTTAGGTTGTAACCACAAGTCATGTAACACTCACCTCATTTGCTTGATACGATCAACTCTTTTGGAACAAATCGATTGAAGTGAAGTTTCTAATGCTTCATCAAGCGCATTACTAAGTCTTAGTTTCGCGTCCATGAAGGTTGTTGGGTCCTCAATACACGTCGTCTCATCACTTCAAATTAAAACCTTGAATGTGAAATGTATAACTTAGGTTGTAACCACAAGTCATGTAACACTCACCTCATTTGCTTGATACGTCAACGCTTTTGGAACAAATCGATTGAAGTGAAGTTTCTAATGCTTCATCAAGCGCATTACTAAGTCTTAGTTTCGCGTCCATGAAGGTTGTTGGGTCCTCAATACACGTCGTTCTCATCACTTCAGTTAAAATCTTGAATGTGAAATGGATAACTTAGGTTGTAACCACAAGTCATGTAACACTCAACCTCATTTGCTTGATACGATCACTCTTTTGGAACAAATCGATTGAAGTGAAGTTTCTAATGCTTCATCAAGCGCATTACTAAGTCTTAGTTACGTGTCCATGACAGTTGTTGGGTCGTCAATACACGTCGTTCTCATCACTTCAAATTAAAACCTTGAATGTGAAATGGATAACTTAGGTTGTAACCACAAGTCATGTAACACTCACCTCATTTGCTTGATACGTTCAACTCTTTTGGGAAAAATCGATTGAAGTGAAGTTTCTAATGCTTCATCAAGCGCATTACTAAGTCTTAGTTTTGCGTCCATGAAGGTTGTTGGGTCCTCAATACACGTCGTTCTCATCACTTCAAGTTAAAATCTTGAATGTGAAATGGATAACTTAGATTCTAACCACAAGTAAAGTAACACTCAACCTCATTTGCTTGATACGATCAACTCTTTTGGAACAAATCGATTGAAGTGAAGTTTCTAATGCTTCATCAAGCGCATTACTGAGTCTTAGTTTCGCGTCCATGAAGGTTGTTGGGTCCTCAATACACGTCGTTCTAACCAATTCAAGTTAAAACCTTGAATGTGAAATGGATAACTTAGATTCTAACCACAAGTCATGTAACAAAAAAAAAAAAAAAAAAAAAAAAAAATCGGTGGATGTAGGAGGGGTTTGTCGTTAGTCACCGGTGGATGTCTGGTGTGTAAATTCACCGGATGTGTAGAGTCTTTTGTCGTTAGAACGGTGGATGTCGTGAGTAAAACCATCGGAAGGTGTAGAGAATATTTTGTCGCTTTGCGACCGGATTGATGTCTTTGTGTTCTGTTTTCAGGCCTCTTCGGTGACTACGCTTCAGTGGCAGAGATGCGTTTGGACCTTCGCCACTTTAAGAAATCGTGATTTAACTCTTTATTTTCTCTTTGAAAAACGGGGGGGGGGGAATATTTCTAACATTTCGCCCGATCATCCAAAACACTTTTTATGATTTGTGAGTTTTCAGTTTGTTCAAATGATTTCCGATGCAAGTTCTTAAAAAAAAAATAAAAAATTATGACAGAAATTTTCGTCATGATGGAGTTTGCGGGTGAAAAACCGGGGTCAGATAACTCGGGGCGTTCCCACCTTGTGAGGGGTAGGGCCTGTGGCGGAAGTTCTTTAATACATTCACTACCTGGTTCCTTAGCAATACTCGGAGCACTCACTTCGAAACTTTTTACCTAAAACCTTTGCAAATTACAGTATTAAAGAAAAATCCTAAAAGTTCTAACCAAAAAGTCATCCAGAAATAATCGTTCAACTAATAACTAGGCACAAATTACGAATGCCAAGTAGTCACTGCCACGAAGATCCGAAGCTACGGGTCTTAGCCGGGAAAACAGAGTTCTAAATAGCCAATCGTGGACACACTACAGAGTCTGACTAGGGTGTGAATTGGCGCGGGCGGAGACTGAAAACGGTCACCGAAGGAGAGTTGTAGTTGGCCCGGGGAGAGAGCTTGGGGAAGAGGGAGAAACGCGACGGATGTGGATGCGTCGGCTACGTGAGGTTAAAATGGGTTAAAGTTTCCATTTCCATTTATATTGATCATCCATCCTTACTACAACCCTGGCACCCAAACCTAGT
>CM039511.1:47762958-47819593 GCA_022432975.1 Begonia masoniana | reverse complement strand
GTAAAAAAAGAATTGATTAATAAGAATTATTGAATCAGATTCAGATTTTGATCTTGTTGGAAAGAATGTGAGAAACATGCATGTAATGATTATTATAAACATGATGGATTTTTATTTAAAAGGATAAACTTTGTATCCCTAAATGTTCTTTAAGAGAGTTACTTGTTAGAGAGAATCATGGAGGAGGGTTAATGGGACACTTTGGAGTTACTAAAACATTGAGTGTGCTTTGTGAACATTTTTATTGGCCGAAATGAGGCATCATGTTCAAGCCATTTGTGATAAGTGCATTGAGTGTAGGAAGGCCAAATCAAAGATTAAACCTTATGGAAAGTACACTCCTCTACCTATTCCTAACCAACCTTGGGTGGACATATCGATGGATTTTGTGATTGGTTTGCCGAGGACACAAGGAGGGAAAGATAGCATATTTGTGGTAGTGGATAGGTTTAGTAAGATGGCTCACTTTATAGCATGCTCAAAGACAAACGACGCTACTCATGTGGCGGACTTATTCTTCAAAGAAGTTGTGCGTTTACACGGAATTCCTAAAACCATTGTGAGTGATAGAGATGTAAAGTTCCTAAGTCACTTTTGGAGAACTTTGTGGAGTAAGCTAGAAACAAAACTTTTATTCTCAACTGTGGCACACCCCCAAACGGATGGACAAACAGAAGTGGTAAATAGAACACTTTCTACGTTGTTAAGAGCGATTATTTCTGAAAATTTAAAACAATGGGAAAAATGTTTACCGCATGTTGAATTTGCTTATAATAGAGTTGTTCATTCTACTACTTCATATTCACCATTTGAAATTGTTTATGGATTTAATCCTTTATCTCCTCTTGATATTTTATCTCTACCTACTAACGAGTTTGTTAATTTTGATGGAGAGAAAAAAGCTAAATTTGTTAGGGACTTACATATGAAAGTACAAGAGAACATTCGAGAGAGAAACGAGCATTATGCACGTCAAGCAAACAAAAGCCGTAAAAAGATTATATTTATACCCGGAGATTGGGTTTGGATACATCTTCGAAAAGAGAGGTTTCCAAATCAACGAAAAAGCAAGTTGCATCCACGAGGAGATGGACCATTTCAAGTCCTTGAACGCATAAACGACAATGCCTACAAGATCGACTTACCTAGCGAATATGGTAATGTTAGTGCATCTTTTAATGTTAGTGACTTATCTTTATATGATGCAGGAGATTCGAGGATGAATCTTTTCGAAGAGGGAGGGAATGATGTAATCCAAGCAGCGACAAAACCCAAGCCCAAGAGCAACGATCCAATTGAGGACATTGGCGGCCCAATGACACGGTCCAAAGTTAAGAAGATGCGTGAGGCCTTGCAAGGATTAATTTTAGAGATCCAAGGGAGAGAGGAGCCGCGACAACTTGATCTAAAACTATTGAATGTGTCGAGGATTGAAGATATTCAAAATCAAGTTGAAGCAAGGGAGGCCAAAGATGCATGAAGATTTACATGTGCCATGCACATGCACGTGCAAGAATTAAAAAGTCACATGAGAAGCACATGCAAATCCAAACAAATCACGTATAAGAGATTTTATCCGACAGAATCAACTCAAATCAATTCAAATCATATTCAAACGTGAGATGATATCTTATCATGCAAAGGATCATTATCTCACGATTTTATTAGTTATTTTATTTTTATTTTCGTTTTTTTTAATTATTTAATTTAATTTTCATGTGTAGCCTATTTAATGGCAAAACACTTTTGATTTAGGAGAACAAGTTTGAATTAAAAATTGAGTGTTTTTTTTAGAGAGGATTTCTCTTTAGTTCTTTGCGAAGAACAACGATCTTCTTCAAGTCACGCTTGAAGAATCTCGCTTGATAGCTTTGGTTCTTACCAACGAGTTTGGTCTGGGTCAAGCTCCTGTTTTGATAGCTTTGGTTCAGCCAACAGGTGTGGCTCGGGTCAAGCTCCTGTTTTGATAACTAGGGTTCCATCGAATTCTTCGATTGGGGTCTTAGTTCCTTACTTTGTTCTTGAATCAAAAGGCGTTCCTTTCAATTATTCCGCGTTGTTGTCGGGTCCCGGGTCCTTTCGATCCGAGGTTCGCATCAGAAAACCACGACATCGAATACCACCCCCATAAAAGGTAAAACCGAGACTTCCACTCCTATTAAGTCTCGAGAGATCAAATGTTTTAGATGTCAAGGTTTTGGCCATATTGCTTCTAATTGTCCGAATAAAAGAGCTATGATTATTTTGGATAATGGTGATATAGCAAGTGTAAGTTCAAGTGATTATGAAGTGCGAGAAAACAAGAGGAGAGTGGGAGAATAAGTGGAATGGCAAGAAAAAGTGAGGTTAAAAGTGTGATGATAGTGAGACAAGAAGTACTTGTATTGTTGTACTAAGATGTTTATCTTGCGACTCTAACTCAATCTATTCCGAGTGTTGTTTCTTCTCTTTTGCAGGAATTTGAGGATGTGTTTCCTAAAGAATTATCGAAAGGGTTACCTCCGTTGAGAGGGATTGAACATCAAATAGATTTCATGCCGGGAGCATCGATTCCTAATCGACCGGCATATCGAGCTAATACCGAAGAAACTAAGGAAATTCAAAAGCAAGTGGATGAACTAGTTGAGAAAGGATTTGTAAAGGAAAGCCTTAGTCCATGCTCAGTTCCCGTCATCTTAGTTCCAAAGAAAGATGGAACTTGGCGAATGTGTGTTGATTGTCGAGCTATCAACAAGATCACGGTAAAGTATCGATACCCTATTCCTAGATTGGATGATATGCTTGGTGAGTTACATAGAGCATGCTTATTTTCAAAAATTGATCTAAAGAATGGATATTATCAAATTCGCATGAAAGAGGGAGATGAATGGAAAACTGCCTTTAAAACTAAATATGGTCTTTATGAGTGGTTAGTAATGCCATTTGGTTTGTCTAATGCACCAAGTACTTTTATGAGATTGATGAATCATGTGTTGAGATCTTTTATTTGAAAGTTTGTTGTTGTGTACTTTGATGATATCTTGGTTTATAGTAAAACTCAAGATGCACATGTTAAACACTTGAATTTAGTTTTTAATGCTTTACGAGAAAATCAACTATACGCTAACTTAAAGAAGTGCACATTTTGCATGGATTCGGTAGTGTTTCTTGGTTTTGTAGTTAGTTCAAGTGGAGTATCGATGGATGAAGAAAAAGTTAAGGCAATTAAGGAATGGCCAAGACCAAAGAATGCCAACGAGGTAAGAAGTTTTCATGGATTAGCAAGCTTTTACAGGAGGTTTGTTAAAGATTTTAGCACCATTGCGGCTCCCTTAAATGATCTTGTAAAGAAGAATGTTGAATTTAAGTGGACTGAAATACATGAACAAGCTTTTAATTTCCTAAAAGGTAAACTTACTAATGCACCATTACCTGTTTTACCTAATTTTGATAAAGCTTTTGAGATTGAATGTGATGCGTCGGGAAAAGGTATTGGTGGTGTTTTAATGCAGGATTCCAAGCCTATTGCTTACTTTAGCGAGAAGCTTAATGGAGCAGCTTTGAACTACCCCACATATGACAAGGAATTGTATGCCTTAGTTTGCGCACTTCAAATATGGCAACGTTATTTGTGGCCAAAAGAATTTATTATTCATTTCGATCATGAGAGTTTGAAGCACTTGAAGTCGCAAGGAAAACTACACAAAAGGCACGCAAAATGGATGAAATTCATTGAAACATTTCCATACGTGATCAAATATAAAAAAGGTAAGGAAAATGTAGTGGCCGATGCATTGTCTAGAAGGTATGTACCCGTAACCTCCTTACAATCTAAATTGCTTGGATTTGAACTTATTAAAGAATTATATGTGGTAGATTCAGATTTTAGTGAAATTTGGAAATTATGTGAAAAAGTTGCATATGGTGATTATTATAGGCATGATGGTTATCTATTTAAAAAAGATAAGCTTTGTATTCCTAAGTGTTCTTTGCGAGAATTATTTGTTAGAGAAACTCATGGAGGTGGATTGATGGGACATTTTGGAGTAAGCAAAACCTTGGATGTTTTATGTGAGCATTTTTATTGGCCTAAGATGAGACATGATGTGCAATTAATTTGTGATAAATGTATTGAGTGTAGAAAAGCTAAATAAAAAATCAAACCACATGGAATGTAGACTCCTCTCCCAATACCTACTCAACCTTGGATTGATATTTCTATGGATTTTGTTATAGGTTTGCCGAGAACTCAAAGTGGAAAGGATAGTATTTTTGTTGTTGTTGATAGGTTTAGTAAGATGGCACATTTTATTGCATGTTCAAAAACTAATGATGCTACACATGTTACGGATTTATTCTTTAAAGAGATTGTGCGGTTACATGGCTTACCTAAAACTATTGTAAGTGATCGAGATGTTAAGTTTTTGAGTCACTTTTGGAGAACTCTGTGGAATAAGTTAGGCACTGAACTTTTATTCTCAACCGTAGCACACCCTCAAACGGATGGACAAACCGAGGTAGTAAATAGAACACTTTCTACTTTGTTGAGAGCCATTATTTCTAAGAACTTAAAACAATAGGAAAAATGTTTACCACATGTTGAGTTTGCATATAATAGGGTTGTTCATTCTACTACATCTTATTCACCATTTGAAATTGTTTATGGTTTTAATCCTATAACTCCAATGGATATGTTACCTTTGCCAACTAACGAGTTTGTTAATTTTGATGGAAAGAAAAGAGCCGAATTTGTTAGGGAACTACATGCAAGGGTAAGGAAAAACATTGAGAAAAAGAATGAACATTATGCAAGACAAGCAAACAAGCATCGAGTGAAAGTTATTTTCGAACTTGGAGATTGAGTTTGGATTCACTTAAGAAAAGAAAGATTTGCCAACAAAAGAAAGAACAAATTGCACTTTGATTCATCAAAGTGCAACCAACTTTAAGCCCAAAGTTAAAGATCCATGTCAAGATATTGGAGGTCCAATGACAAGATCAAGAATCAAGAAAATGCAAGAAGCCTTAAATGGATTGATTATAGAAATCCAAGAGAAAGATTCTTTCCAAAAAGAGCTGAAATTAATAAATTTGTTAAGTATTGAAGAGGATGCTTGGGAAGAAAAGAAGGCCGAAGATACT
This sequence comes from Begonia masoniana, assembly GCA_022432975.1. Lineage (NCBI taxonomy): Eukaryota > Viridiplantae > Streptophyta > Magnoliopsida > Cucurbitales > Begoniaceae > Begonia > Begonia masoniana. Next base: position 47,814,472 of record CM039511.1, on the reverse strand, counting down.
TGAAAACTACCCAAAGATTAGTGGCAAGAGAGATGGAAGCACAACAACAAAACAAATTTGGCAAGCAATTGTTTCCTAATTATAGTTTTAGAAAGTTTCTTAATTATAGTTTTAGAAAGCTTTCCTAATCATAGATTTAGAAAGTTTTCCTAAGTATTCTTTTAGAAAGTTTCCTAATTATTGTTTTAGTAATATTTCCTAATTATTTTAGGATATTTTGTAGCCTATTTAAAGGCATAGGCGCTTCAACATTATGCATAATATACATGATTTTGAGTTACTCTTTGTGAGAATTTTCTCTTTTGTTCTTTGTGAAGAACTAGATCTTCTTCAAGTCAAAACTTGAAAGATCAACTTGATAGCTTTGGTTCTAACCACAAGTTCGGTTACGGGTCAAGCTCCTTGTTTGATAACTTTGGTTCCGTCGGCAAGGTTCGATTGGGGTCAAGTTCCTTATACTTGATTTCACAGGCGTTCCTGAGTTTCTAATTCCGCGTTGTTGAAGGGTCTCGGGTTTCATATACCCGTGGTTCTCATCATTTGGTATCAGAGCTTTGGCTCCTAGATTCAAGGTTCTATCTTTATTGTTTTTTGTTTTTTTCTTCTTCTTCTAGAGTTTCTTCCTTTGAAAATTCAAAAAAAAAAAAAAAATTGAAATTTGAAAAAAAAAAAAAAAATCCGAAAATTCAAAAAAAAAAATCGGAAATTCAAAAAAAAAAAAAAGGTCATTGAATCAACGATTCTCTTTATTTGTCAAGTTTTCTTCTGTAAAAAAAAAAAATCTCAATATTTCGAGTATCAATATCTCGAGTATCAATTTCTTCTTCATTATATGCGTCATTATTTGCTTTTTGGTGTGAGTATTCAATTCTTTTCTTTGATTGTCTCAATTTCCTTTCTTGAAAGTTTCTTTTTGTTAAAAGTTTCCTTTCTTGAAAAGTTTCCTTTCGTAAAACGTTTCCTTTCTTGAAAAGTTTCCTTTTGTGAAAAGTTTCATTTCTTGAAAAGTTTCCTTTCTTGAAAGGTTTCCTTTCGTAAAAATTTCCTTTCTTGAAAAGTTTACTCTCTTGAAGTCCTACATTCTATTCTAAATTGTTTGATTCTAACCGATTTTGGAAATTAGAATTTTGAGTTAAAAAGTTTGATCTTACTTGTTTTTACTTGTTGAATTTTTCTCTTGATTAGGATTTTACATAAAGAGCTTAAAGAGAAAATTGAGTGGTAAAAGGCAAGAGGGTGAGACTATCATATAAAAGCCATTATTTGAGGGAAACACGAGTGGAGAGACATATAATCGAGTGTAAACACGTGAGGGAGTGAGTGAGTTCCGTTTACTTACTTTTTTTTTGTTCACTAATAATTTTTTTTATTTTTCTTCCTTGAAATTATGAGTAGTGACGAATGACGTGCTAACTTTGATCTGGAGATGTACATGAAGGCTATACAAGAGCAAATTAAGAATTTAGACATGAGGTATGAAAGAATAAAGTCGCCTTCTAATAGCCGTGCACAAAGGGGCAAATCACCAATGGAGCATTACTATGGGGAATCCGATTACGAGGATGGCAATTACAGAAGAGAGAGATATGCGAGAACAAACCGTGAGGATGGAAATCTAAGCAACATCAAAACGATCATCCCTCCTTTTCAAGGTAAAAGTGATCCCGAACTTTATATAGAATGGGAAAGAAAAGTTGAACAGATGTTTGAATGTCATAACTACACTGAGGAGAAAAAGATCAAATTAGTGTCGATGGAATTCACGGATTATGCAAGCATATGGTGGGATCAATTAGTGAAAACACGAAAAAGGTATGGAGAACAACCCATACGCACATGGGATGATATGAAGGTACAAATGCGCAAAAGATTTATTCCTAACCACTATTATCGAGATGCGTGTAGGAAACTACAGGGTTTGACTCAAGGAATCAAAAGTGTAGAGGAATATTACAAAGAGTTGGAGGTAGCCATGGTAAGGGCTAGAGTGGACGAGGATGATGAAGCGACAATGGCACGATTCATTGGAGGTTTAAATAGAGAAATCGCTGACATTGTGGATTTGCATCATTATGTGGATTTAGAAGAATTGTTGCACAAGTCCATCAAAGTTGAGAGGCAATTGAAATCAATGAACTCTAAGATCGGATCAACCCCAAACTCTTCATGGAAATCTAATTGGAGGAGTGATAAGCCTAATTCAAGACCGAATGAGGAGTTCAAAGGGAAAACCACGACATCGAATACCACCCCCATAAAAGGTAAAACCGAGACTTCCACTCCTATTAAGTCTCGAGAGATCAAATGTTTTAGATGTCAAGGTTTTGGCCATATTGCTTCTAATTGTCCGAATAAAAGAGCTATGATTATTTTGGATAATGGTGATATAGCAAGTGTAAGTTCAAGTGACGATGAAATGCCACCATTAGAAGATTGTAGCGACGTGGATATAGAGGAACCCGTGAGAGGAGAATTGTTGATCACTAGACGTATACTCAACGTTCAAGCCAATGAGGATGGAGATAAAGTGCAAAGGGAAAATATATTTCACACTAGATGCCACGTGAATAACAAGGTATGTAGTTTGATAATTGATAGTGGGAGTTGTACTAACGTTGCTAGCACTTTATTAGTAGAAAAATTGAGCTTGGAAACCGTTAAGCATCCTAAGCCATACAAGCTACAATGGTTGAGTGATTGTGGAGAAGTGAAAGTAACTAAGCAAGTGAAGTTTGGAATCGCAATTGGAAAGTATAAAGATGAGATTCTTTGTGATGTAGTACCCATGCAAGCTACACATATCCTTTTGGGGAGACCATGGCAATTCGATAGAAATGTCAAGTACAATGGTTTCAAGAATGAGTACTCCTTTGATCAAAATGGTCGGAAGATAATTCTCAAACCACTAAAACTGTGGGAGGCTAGTGAGGATCAAGATAGGATTGCAAAAGAATTCAAAAAGAAAGAAAAGTCATTGAGTGAACAAAAACATGAAAAAGAAGAGAATAGAGTGAGTGACAAAAAGAGTGAAAGAGAGAAAAAAGAGTGCAAAGAGAGAAAAAACGAGAGTGAGAGAAAACATGAGGAGAGCGGGAGAATAAGTGGAATGGCAAGAAAAAGTGAGGTTAAAAGTGTGATGATAGCGAGGCAAGAAGTACTTGTATTGTTATACAAAGATGTTTATCTTGCGACTAATGAGCTAACTCAATCTATTCCGAGTGTTGTTTCTTCTCTTTTGCAGGAATTTGAGGATGTGTTTCCTGAAGAATTACCGAGAGGGTTACCTCCGTTGAGAGGGATTGAACATCAAATAGATTTCATGCCGGGAGCATCAATTCCTAATCGACCGGCATATCGAGCTAATCCCGAAGAAACTAAAGAAATTCAAAAGCAAGTGGATGAACTAGTGGAGAAAGGATTTGTCAAGGAAAGCCTTAGTCCATGCTCAGTTCCTGTCATCTTAGTTCCGAAGAAAGATGGAACTTGGCGAATGTGTGTTGATTGTCGAGCTATCAACAAGATCACGGTAAAGTATCGACACCCTATTCCTAGATTGGATGATATGCTTGATGAGTTACATGGTGCATGCTTATTTTCAAAAATTGATCTAAAGAATGGATATTATCAAATTCGCATGAAAGAGGGAGATGAATGGAAAACTGCTTTTAAAACTAAATATGGTCTTTATGAGTGGTTAGTAATGCCATTTGGTTTGTCTAATGCACCAAGTACTTTTATGAGATTGATGAATCATGTGTTGAGATCTTTTATTGGAAAGTTTGTTGTTGTGTACTTTGATGATATCTTGGTTTATAGTAAAACTCAAGATGCACATGTTAAACACTTGAATTCAGTTTTTAATGCTTTAAGAGAAAATCAACTATACGCTAACTTAAAGAAGTGCACCTTTTGCATGGATTCGGTAGTGTTTCTTGGTTTTGTAGTTAGTTCAAGTGGAGTATCGATGGATGAAGAAAAAGTTAAGGCAATTAAGGAATGGCCAAGACCAAAGAATGCCAACGAGGTAAGAAGTTTTCATGGATTAGCAAGCTTTTACAGGAGGTTTGTTAAAGATTTTAGCACCATTGCGGCTCCCTTAAATGATCTTGTAAAGAAGAATGTTGAATTTAAGTGGACTGAAATACATGAACAAGCTTTTAATCTCCTAAAAGGTAAACTTACTAATGCACCATTACTTGTTTTACCTAATTTTGATAAAGCTTTTGAGATTGAATGTGATGGGTCGGGAAAAGGTATTGGTGGTGTTTTAATGCAGGATTCCAAGCCTATTGCTTACTTTAGCGAGAAGCTTAATGGAGCGGCTTTGAACTACCCCACATATGACAAGGAATTGTATGCCTTAGTCCGAGCACTTCAAACGTGGCAACATTATTTGTGGCCAAAAGAATTTATTATTCATTCCGATCATGAGAGCTTGAAGCACTTGAAGTCGCAAGGAAAACTACACAAAAGGCACGCAAAATGGATGGAATTCATTGAAACATTTCCATACGTGATCAAATATAAAAAAGGTAAGGAAAATGTAGTGGCCGATGCATTGTCTCGAAGGTATGTACTCGTAACCTCCTTACAATCTAAATTGCTTGGATTTGAACTTATTAAAGAATTATATGTAGTAGATTCAGATTTTAGTGAAATTTGGAAATTATGTGAAAAAGTTGCATATGGTGATTATTATAGGCATGTCGGTTATCTATTTAAGAAAGATAAGCTTTGTATTCCTAAGTGTTCTTTGAGAGAATTGTTTGTTAGAGAAACTCATGGAGGTGGATTAATGGGACATTTTGGAGTAAGCAAAACTTTGGATGTTTTATGTGAGCATTTCTATTGGCCTAAGATGAGACATGATGTGCAATTAATTTGTGATAAATGTATTGAGTGTAGAAAAGCTAAATCAAAAATCAAACCACATGGAATGTATACTCCTCTCCCAATACCTACTCAACCTTGGATTGATATTTCTATGGATTTTGTTATAGGTTTGCCGAGAACTCAAAGTGGAAAGGATAGTATTTTTGTTGTTGTTGATAGGTTTAGTAAGATGGCACATTTTATTGCATGTTCAAAAACTAATGATGCTACACATGTTGCGGATTTATTCTTTAAAGAGATTGTGCTGTTACATGGCTTACCTAAAACTATTGTGAGTGATCGAGATGTTAAGTTTTTGAGTCACTTTTGGAGAACTCTGTGGAATAAGTTAGGCACTAAACTTTTATTCTCAACCGTAGCACACCCTCAAACGGATGGACAAACCGAGGTAGTAAATAGAACACTTTCTACTTTGTTGAGAGCCATTATTTCTAAGAACTTAAAACAATGGGAAAAGTGTTTACCACATGTTGAGTTTGCATATAATAGGGTTGTTCATTCTACTACATCTTATTCACCATTTGAAATTGTTTATGGTTTTAATCCTATAACTCCAATGGATATGTTACCTTTGCCAACTAACGAGTTTGTTAATTTTGATGGAAAGAAAAGAGCCGAATTTGTTAGGGAACTACATGCAAGGGTAAGGGAAAACATTGAGAAAAAGAATGAACATTATGCAAGACAAGCAAACAAGCATCGAGTGAAAGTTATTTTTAAACCTGGAGATTGGGTTTGGATTCACTTAAGGAAAGAAAGATTTGCCAACAAAAGAAAGAACAAGTTGCAACCTCGAGGAGATGGACCCTTCCAAGTGTTGGAACGCATCAATGACAATGCTTACAAGATTGATTTACCTAGTTAATATGGTAATGTAAGTGCTACTTTTAATGTTTCTGACTTATCTTTATATGATGCAGGGGATTCGAGGACGAATCTTTTCGAGGAGAGAGGGAATGATGTGAATCAAAGTGCAACCAACTTCAAGCCCAAAGTTAAAGATCCATGTCAAGATATTGGAGGTCCAATGACAAGATCAAGAATCAAGAAAATGCAAGAAGCCTTAAATGGATTGATTATAGAAATCCAAGAGAAAGATTCTTTCCAAAAAGAGCTGAAATTAATAAATTTGTTAAGTATTGAAGAGGATGCTTGGGAAGAAAAGAAGGCCGAAGATACTTGAAAACTACCCAAAGATTAGTGGCAAGAGAGATGGAAGCACAACAACAAAACAAATTTGGCAAGCAATTATTTCCTAATTATAGTTTTAGAAAGTTTCTTAATTATAGTTTTAGAAAGCTTTCCTAATCATAGATTTAGAAAGTTTTCCTAAGTATTCTTTTAGAAAGTTTCCTAATTATTGTTTTAGTAATATTTCCTAATTATTTTAGGATATTTTGTAGCCTATTTAAAGGCATAGGCGCTTCAACATTATGCATAATATACATGATTTTGAGTTACTCTTTGTGAGAATTTTCTCTTTTGTTCTTTGTGAAGAACTAGATCTTCTTCAAGTCAAAACTTGAAAGATCAACTTGATAGCTTTGGTTCTAACCACAAGTTCGGTTACGGGTCAAGCTCCTAGTTTGATAACTTTGGTTCCGTCGGCAAGGTTCGATTGGGGTCAAGTTCCTTATACTTGATTTCACAGGCGTTCTTGAGTTTCTAATTCCACGTTGTTGAAGGGTCTCGAGTTTCATATACCCGTGGTTCTCATCAGATGGACCCTTCCAAGTGTTAGAACGCATCAATGACAATGCTTACAAGATTGATTTAACTAGTGAATATGGTAATGTAAGTGCTACTTTTAATGTTTCTGACTTTTCTTTATATGATGCAGGGGATTCGAGGACGAATCTTTTCGAGGAGAGAGGGAATGATGTGAATCAGAGTGCAACCAACTTCAAGGCCAAAGTTAAAGATCCATGTCAAGGTATTGGAGGTCCAATGACAAGATCAAGAATTAAGAAAATGCAAGAAGCCTTAAATGGATTGATTATAGAAATCCAAGAGAAAGATTCTTTCCAAAAAGAGCTGAAATTAATAAATTTGTTAAGTATTGAAGAGGATGCTTGGGAAGAAAAGAAGGCCGAAGATACTTGAAAACTACCCAAAGATTAGTGGCAAGAGAGATGGAAGCACAACAACAAAACAAATTTGGCAAGCAATTATTTCCTAATTATAGTTTTAGAAAGTTTCTTAATTATAATTTTAGAAAGTTTCTTAATTATAGTTTTAGAAAGTTTCTTAATTATAGTTTTAGAAAGCTTTCCTAATCATAGATTTAGAAAGTTTTCCTAAGTATTGTTTTAGAAAGTTTCCTAATTATCGTTTTAGTAATATTTCCTAATTACTTTTAGGATATTTTGTAGCCTATTTAAAGGCATAGGAGCTTCAACATTATGAAGCAATATACAAAAAAATAAATAAATAATGGCAAAATAAGTACTACAATTACGAAACAAATAAGAAAGTAAAAGGTGAAGAAATATAGGACCTCACAGCACTCCCTCACGTGTTTCACTCGAAATGAAGAAAAATCACTCAATTGCACTCGTGTTTACACTCAATAATATTGGCTGTTACCCTCTAATATGCTCACTCACTCGTGCCTTTTTCCACTTGAATTCTCTTTGATTTCTTTCGAAACTAACCGAATAGTAATGGAAGTTCACAAGTGGCGAAATAAACAAGACAAACCAAAATAACAGACACTACAATTAGTGATGAAAGAACTAGCTCAAAATAATCAGAATAGTATAAGGATGCAAAGGAACAATCCAATGAGATAAGGTAGTTGAATAGATTTAGAGAATCACAATTTTTTTTTTTTTTTTTTTTTTTTTTTTTTTTTTTTTTTTTTTTTTTTTTTTTTTTTTTTTTTTGAATTTGTAACCGAATTGGTAACCGAATTTGTAACAGAATTGGTAACCGAATTTGTAGATAACGTTTTAGAGACCAAATCAAATCGGAATTTTACGTTCAGGTATGATTTGGAAAGATAACAATCTCATCTAACAACCTAAAGAATAACAATTTCGCAATCGGAATCGTTATCAAGATGAAAACTGCGAAATACTTTTGAGCATCACCAATCCTTGATAGTTACAAAATTTCACTTTTGAATAAGAAAACAAGATCCGATTTTGACGTTTCAATACAGATCGGAAAGATAAAACACTAATTCACAAATCATAAGATGCTGACAATTTTGTTTGAGGTCTAGAAAATATTCGAATGATTAAAATGGTTTTAACCAGATTCGAGTACACCAGAACGAAATCGACGACAGTTACAAAACTATGAATTTGAATAGGCAAACAAGATCCGATTTTGACGTTTCAACACAGATCGGAAAGCTAACACGTCGTTCTATGATTCATATGAAGACGATGTTTTCGTTTGGCGCATATTTGAATAGCGAATCAACGAGACAAATTGAAACAGATTTCAAGACTCAAGAACCAAATTTATGAAACAAAACAAAACGAAAAGGAGGGATAGAACCTGACGAACTCGATTTGGCTCTGATACCAAATGATGTGAACCACGCCAACGATGTGACGGTGACCCACGATCAAAATATTGGCGTCGTCGCTAACCCAGAATCTACAAGTTCGAAAAGGAAATCCTCGACCCGAAATCTATACAGATCCGAACCTTGGAATGAGGAGGACGCCACAAACGAATATGCCTGTTCGTTTGATAAGTCAGATTTTTGAACGCCACAAGGAGAACCTTGATAAGTTCGGAGTTTCTTCAAGAAACTAAGAGAAATTCTCTCACAATTAGATAAAACCTGATTTCCATTAAATCAAATAGTTTTGCCATTAAATAGGCTACACATTAAAATTAAATTAAATAATTAAAAAAACGAAAATAAAAATAAAATAACTAATAAAATCGTGAGATAATGATCATTGGCTTGATCAGATGTCATCTCATGTTTAAACTCCATTTGAACGTAATTTGAATAGATTCAGCTGGATAAGATCTTTTTCTACTAGATTTGTTTGATTTGCATGTGCTTTGCATGTGACTTTTTAATTCCTCATATACGCATGTGCTTGGCGCATGTCCTCTTTAATTCTTACTTGTGCATGTGCATTGCACCTCCCTTTCTTCAAAAGATCTTCCAATAATCTTGGGTTTCTTGCTCTTGTCATTGGGCCCGCTGTATCTTCAATTGGATCCTTATTCTTGGGCTTTGACTTGGTCTGAACTTGGATCACATCATTCCCTCCCCCTTCGAAAAGATTCGTCCTCGAATCTCCTGCATCATATAAAAACAAATTAGTAAAATTAAAACATGTGCTTACATTACCGTATTCACTCAGTTGGTTGATCTTGTAAGCGGTGTCGTTGATGCGCTTTAGGAATTGGAAAGGTTTATCTCCTCGAGGTTGTAGCTTGTTATTCCGTTTGTTTGGAAACCTTTCTTTTTGTAGACGTAGCCAAACCAAATCTCCGGGTTCAAAAATAAGTCTTACCATTGAATGAAATTTCTTAGCAAATTCATCTTTTTTACTTTCATGCACAAGAACAAACTTATTAGTAAACGGAGTTAATAAATTTAACAGATTTAATAGATTAAAATTATCAATAATATCAAACAGTGAATAATATCGAATAGAAATAAAATCCTTTAAAACGCAAAAATCATATTGGAAACTCGCAAAATATATATCTACAATTTTGTCATAAAACAAGTTGTGTGCAAAGTAATCAATGACAAATTTTCCAATAAAATAATTTTGCATATTATCTATCGACCTTATACATATAATAGGTGCAATATAAAAATCATATGGCCTTACCAACCACTCAAACCTGTTTGATGTTTCTGGTTGACTTGGAACTAACGTACTTAGTACGAGATCTTTTTGCTTCTTAATCTCCCTCAACGGAGAAATTTCTCTTCGAAACTCCTCGAAAATTTCATATTTATTTTTCTGCAAAAGAAAAGAAACAACACTTGGAAGAAAACTGGGTAAGTCGTTAGATGATAAATAAACATCTTTATATAAAAGCAAAATCATCTCACGCTTATCCTCACTTTTGTTCATCAACACGATTTGTTTCTCACTTGACTTTTGTTCACTCTCTTCCTCGGTTTTTATCTCTTTTCCCTCAATTTTTCTCTCTTGCTCCCTCGGCTTTTCATCCCTCTTTGTGCTATTTTCAACTATTTTTCTTTCTCCACTTGCTTTTTCTATTTTGGCATCTTTTTCAACTAATTTCTTTTCACCTTTTTCTTTCTCCCTCTCATCCTTAATGATTTGAAATTCTTTCGTGATCCTCTCTTGATCTTCTCGATCCTCTTTGACGTTGGCCCGTATCATCGTCATCTCCCCATGCTTGTAATACTCATCTACACTTCGACTCCCTTGCCGAAGAGTTTGCAATTTGTTGTGTAGATCACGCCGGTAATGACTCGGTACAAATCGACGTCGCATCACTCTCTTCATCTCTGCCCAACTCTCAATAGGAAGGTCTCCATCTTGCTTTCGATCGAGACACAACTTGTCCCACCACACTATCGCATACTGTGTAAATTCTATGGCAGCAAGCTTCACTTTCTTTCGCTCAGAGTAATTGTGGCAATCAAAAATTAGCTCTATTTTCCGCTCCCAGTCCAGGTACTCCTCCGGATCACTTTTTCCTCGAAACTCAGGAATCTTCATCTTGACGTTTCCCAAATTATAATCGAGTCGGCCTCGGTCTTGTCTTGCACGGTCATTCCCATGTCTTCCACGACTACCCATAGATACCCTATCAAGATCATCCTCCACGTCCCTCTCATTAATTTCATTGATCACTTTCGCAAGGACTTGCCTCCGCTGATTTCTCCTCAGTGCATTCTGTTGAGCCTGGGGTTGTACTCGTGTCACAATCTGTTCCACTTGATCAATTCGCTCGTGGAACTCATTAATCCCTTGTCTCATCAGCCGCCTCATCTCCCCCATGATCGCTTCCATTTGTAAATTTGGAATGTTAGCTGGTCGTTGATTGTCTTCTGCGTCGGACATGGCTAGGTATTATCTGCAAGAACGTAGAAGGTGAAGTAAGATTCTGAAATATAAACTTTCGCATGCCCCTTTACTTGCTTTACCTAACTTTGATAAAATGTTTGAGGTTGAGTGTGATGCTTCAGGTGTAGGGATTGGAGCTGTTTTAATGCAGGAACGAAGACCAATTGCATACTTCAGTGAGAAGTTGAGCGGCGCAACGCTCAACTACCCGACGTACGACAAAGAGCTCTATGCTGTAGTTCGTGCCCTCGAGACGTGGCAACACTACCTTATGCCAAAGGAGTTCGTGATCCGCACCGATCATGAAACCTTGAAGCATTTCAAGAGCCAACACAAGCTGAACAAACGCCTACAAGCTTGATTTACCTGGTGAGTACAATGTAAGTGCAACGTTTAATGTTTCTGACTTGAGTCCTTTTGATGCAGATTTTGATTTGAGGACAAATCATTTTCAAGAGGGAGGGAATGATGAGGACCTCAAGACGGATACATTACAAGTGGATGGACCAATAACGAGAGCAAAGGCAAAGCAGATCAAGGAGCAAATGAGCAATTTGGTCCGTCAAATCTTACCTCAAGAAGGAAATTGCATTCAGAAGCAAGAACCAGAGATTGTTCTCTTAATCCAAGCTGTTTTGGGATGATTTTTATGTCATTTTCGTTTTATTTATTTAGTTAATTCGATTGTCGTTTTTTAGGGTTTAAAAAGTACTTGTCGTATGTCAAGTCATAAGTTGTCATTATTTTAGCAATTGTCATTATTTTAATTAAGAGTTACAAGGACAAGATAGTAATTTTGTTCTTGAAACCCTAGCATGAAGGGGTGTTTCATGCCTATAAATTCATTCCTAGTTGAATAAAAAAAGGGTATTCAGGTTTTTATCTAATTGTGAGAGAATTTCTCTTAGTTTCTTGAAGAAACTCCGAACTTATCAAGGTTCTCCTTGTGGCGTTCAAAATCTGACTTATCAAACGAACAGGCATATTCGTTTGTGGCGTCCTCCTCATTCCAAGGTTCGGATCTGTATAGATTTCGGGTCGAGGATTTCCTTTTCGAACTTGTAGATTCTGGGTTAGCGACGACGCCAATATTTTGATCGTGGGTCACCGTCACATCGTTGGCGTGGTTCGCATCAATTTTGAGTTACACTTTGTGAGAATTTTCTTTTTTGTTCTTTGTGAAGAACTAGATCTTCTTCAAGTCAAAACTTGAAAGATCAACTTGATAGCTTTGGTTATAACCACAAGTTCGGTTACGGGTCAAGCTCCTTGTTTGATAACTTTGGTTCCGTCGGCAAGGTTCGATTGGGGTCAAGTTCCTTATACTTGATTTCACAGGCGTTCCTGAGTTTCTAATTCTGCGTTGTTGAAGGGTCTCGTGTTTCATATACCCGGGGTTCTCATCAACGTATCAAGCAAATGAGGTTGAGTGTTACATGACTTGTGGTTAGACCCTAAGTTATCCATTTCACATTCAAGGTTTTAACTTGAAGTGATGAGAACGACGTGTATTGAGGACCCAACAACCTTCATGGACGCGAAACTAAGACTTAGTAAAGCGCTTGAGGAAGCATTAGAAACCTCACTTCAATCAAATTGTTCCAAAATAGTTGAACGTATAAAGCAAATGAGGTTGAGTGTTACATGACTTGTGGTTAGAACCTAAGTTATCCATTTCACATTCAAGGTTTTAACTTGAAGTGATGAGAACGACGTGTATTGTGGACCCAACAACCTTCATGGACACGAAAATAAGACTTAGTAATGCGATTGATGAAGCATTAGAAACTTCATTTCAATCGATTTGTTACAAAAGAGTTGAACGTATCAAGCAAATGAGGTTGAGTGTTACACGACTTGTGGTTAGAACGTAAGTTACCCATTTCACTTTCAAGATTTTAACTTGAAGTGATGAGAACGACGTGTATTGAGGACCCAACAACCTTCATGGACGCGAAACTAAGACTTAGTAATGCGCTTGATGAAGCATTAGAAACCTCACTTCAATCGATTTGTTCCAAAAGAGTTAAACGTATCAAGCAAATAAGGTTGAGTGTTACATGACTTGTGGTTAGAACCTAAGTTATCCATTTCACATTCAAGGTTTTAACTTGAAGTGATGAGAACGACGTGTATTGTGGACCCAAAAACATTCATGGACGCGAAAATAAGACTTAGTAATGCGATTGATGAAGCATTAGAAACTTCACTTCAATCGATTTGTTACAAAAGAGTTGAACGTATCAAGCAAAATGAGGTTGAGTGTTACATGACTTGTGGTTAGAACCTAAGTTATCCATTTCACTTTCAAGGTTTTAACTTGAAGTTATGAGAACGACGTGTATTGAGGACCCAAAAACCTTCATGGACGTGAAACCAAGACTTAGTAATGCGATTGATGAAGCATTAGAAACTTCACTTCAATCGATTTGTTCCAAAAGAGTCAAACGTATCAAGCAAATGAGGTTGTGTGTTACATGACTTGTGATTAGAACCTAAGTTATACATTTCACATTCAAGGTTTTAACTTGAAGTGATGAGAACGACGTGTATTGAGGACCGAACAACCTTTATGGACGCGAAACTAAGACTTAGTAATGCGCTTGATGAAGCATTAGAAACTTCACTTCAATCGATTTGTTCCAAAAGAGTTGAACGTAACAAGCAGATGAGGTTGTGTTAAATAACATGTGGTTAGAACATAAGTTATCCAATTCACCTTCAAGGTTTTAACTTGAAGTGATGAAAACGACGTGTATTGAGGACCCAACAACCTTCATGGACGCGAAACTAAGACTTAGTAATGCGCTTGATGAAGCATTAGAAACTTCACTTCAATCGATTTGTTCCAAAAGAGTTGAATGTATCAAGCAAATGAGGTTGAGTGTTACATGACTTATGGTTAGAACCTAAGTTATCGAATTCACTTTCAAGGTTTTAACTTGAAGTGATGAGAACGATGTGTATTGAGGACCCAACAACCTTTATGGACGCGAAACTAAGACTTAGTAATGCGCTTGATGAAGCATTAGAAACTTCACTTCAATCGATTTGTTCCAAAAGAGTTGAACGTATCAAACAAATGAGGTTGTGTGTTACATGACTTGAGGTTAGAACCTAAGTTATACATTTTACATTCAAGGTTTTAACTTGAAGTGATGAGAAATACGTGTATTGAGGACCCAACAACCTTTATGGACGCGAAACTAAGACTTAGTAATGCGCTTGATGAATCATTAGAAACTTCACTTCAATCGATTTGTTCCAAAAGGGTTGAACGTATCAAACAAATGAGGTTGTGTGTTACATGACTTGTGGTTAGAACCTAAGTTATACATTTCACATTCAAGGTTTTAACTTGAAGTGATGAGAAATACGTGTATTGAGGACCCAACAACCTTCTTGGACGCGAAACTAAGACTTAGTAATGCGCTTGATGAAGCATTAGAAACTTCACTTCAATCGATTTGTTCCAAAAGAGTCGAACGTATCAAGCAAATGATGTTGTGTGTTACATGACTTGTGGTTAGAACCTAAGTTATCCATTTCACATTCAAGGTTTTAACTTGAAGTGATGAGAACGACGTGTATTGAGGACCCAACAACCTTCTTGGACGCGAAACTAAGACTTAGTAATGCGCTTGATGAAGCATTAGAAACTTCACTTCAATCGATTTGTTCCAAAAGAGTCGAACGTATCAAGCAAATGAGGTTGTGTGTTACATGACTTGTGGTTAGAACCTAAGTTATACATTTCACATTCAAGGTTTTAACTTGAAGTGATGAGAACGACGTGTATTGAGGACCCAACAACCTTCTTGGACGCGAAACTAAGACTTAGTAATGCGCTTGATGAAGCATTAGAAACTTCACTTCAATCGATTTGTTCCAAAAGAGTCGAACGTATCAAGCAAATGAGGTTGAGTGTTACATGACTTGTGGTTAGAACCTAAGTTATCCATTTCACATTCAAGGTTTTAACTTGAAGTGATGAGAACGACGTGTATTGAGGACCCAACAACCTTCTTGGACGCGAAACTAAGACTTAGTAATGCGCTTGATGAAGCATTAGAAACTTCACTTCAATCGATTTGTTCCAAAAGAGTTGAACGTATCAAGCAAATGAGGTTGAGTGTTACATGACTTGTGGTTAGAACCTAAGTTATCGATTTCACATTCAAGGTTTTAACTTGAAGTGATGAGAACGACGTGTATTAAGGACCCAACAACCTTTATGGACGCGAAACTAAGACTTAGTAATGCGGTTGATGAAGCATTAGAAACTTCACTTCAATCGATTTGTTTAAAAAGAGTTGAACGTATCAAGCAAATGAGGTTGAGTGTTACATGACTTGTGGTTAGAACCTAAGTTATCGATTTCACTTTCAAGGTTTTAACTTGAAGTGATGAGAACGACGTGTATTGAGGACCCAACAACCTTTATGGACGCGAAACTAAGACTTAGTAATGCGCTTGATGAAGCATTAGAAACTTGACTTCAATCGATTTGTTCCAAAAGAGTCGAACGTATCAAGCAAATGAGGTTGTGTGTTAAATGACTTGTGGTTAGAACCTAAGTTATCGATTTCACATTCAAGGTTTTAACTTGAAGTGATGAGAACGACGTGTATTAAGGACCCAACAACCTTTATGGACGCGAAACTAAGACTTAGTAATGCGCTTGATGAAGCATTAGAAACTTCACTTCAATCGATTTGTTCCAAAAGAGTTGAACGTATCAAGCAAATGAGGTTGAGTGTTACATGACTTGTGGTTAGAACCTAAGTTATCCATTTCACATTCAAGGTTTTAACTTGAAGTGATGAGAACGACGTGTATTGAGGACCCAACAACCTTCATGGACGCGAAACTAAGACTTAGTAATGCGCTTGATGAAGCATTAGAAACTTCACTTCAATCGATTTGTTCAAAAGAGTTGAACGTATCAAGCAAATGAGGTTGAGTGTTACATTACTTGTGGTTAGAACCTAAGTTATCGATTTCACTTTCAAGGTTTTAACTTGAAGTGATGAGAACGACGTGTATTGAGGACCCAACAACCTTCTTGGACGCGAAACTAAGACTTAGTAATGCGCTTGATGAAGCATTAGAAACTTCACTTCATCGATTTGTTCCAAAAGAGTCGAACGTATCAAGCAAATGAGGTTGTGTGTTACATGACTTGTTGTTAGAACCTAAGTTATCCATTTCACATTCAAGGTTTTAACTTGAAGTGATGAGAACGACGTGTATTGAGGACCCAACAACCTTCTTGGACGCGAAACTAAGACTTAGTAATGCGCTTGATGAAGCATTAGAAACTTCACTTCAATCGATTTGTTCCAAAAGAGTGGAACGTATCAAGCAAATGAGGTTGAGTGTTACATGACTTGTGGTTAGAACGTAAGTTATCCATTTCACATTCAAGGTTTTAACTTGAAGTGATGACAACGACGTGTATTGAGGACCCAACAACCTTCTTGGACGCGAAACTAAGACTTAGTAATGCGCTTGATGAAGCATTAGAAACTTCACTTCAATCGATTTGTTCCAAAAGAGTCGAACGTATCAAGCAAATGAGGTTGTGTGTTACATGACTTGTGCTTAGAACCTAAGTTATCCATTTCACATTCAAGGTTTTATCTTGAAGTGATGAGAACGACGTGTATTGAGGACCCAACAACCTTCTTGGACGCGAAACTAAGACTTAGTAATGCGCTTGATGAAGCATTAGAAACTTCACTTCAATCGATTTGTTCCAAAAGAGTCGAACGTATCAAGCAAATGAGGTTGAGTGTTACATGACTTGTGCTTAGAACCTAAGTTATCCATTTCACATTCAAGGTTTTATCTTGAAGTGATGAGAACGACGTGTATTGAGGACCCAACAACCTTCATGGACGCGAAACTAAGACTTAGTAATGCGCTTGATGAAGCATTAGAAACTTCACTTCAATCGATTTGTTCCAAAAGAGTCGAACGTATCAAGCAAATGAGGTTGTGTGTTACATGACTTGTGCTTAGAACCTAAGTTATCCATTTCAAATTCAAGGTTTTATCTTGAAGTGATGAGAACGACGTGTATTGAGGACAAACAACCTTCTTGGACGCGAAACTAAGACTTAGTAATGCGCTTGATGAAGCATTAGAAACTTCACTTCAATCGATTTGTTCCAAAAGAGTCGAACGTATCAAGCAAATGAGGTTGAGTGTTACATGACTTGTGCTTAGAACCTAAGTTATCCATTTCACATTCAAGGTTTTATCTTGAAGTGATGAGAACGACGTGTATTGAGGACCCAACAACGTTCTTGGACGCGAAACTAAGACTTAGTAATGCGCTTGATGAAGCATTAGAAACTTCACTTCAATCGATTTGTTCCAAAAGAGTCGAACGTATCAAGCAAATGAGGTTGAGTGTTGCATGACTTGTGGTTTGAACCTAAGTTATCCATTTCACATTCAAGGTTTTATCTTGAAGTGATGAGAACGACGTGTATTGAGGACCCAACAACCTTCTTGGACGCGAAACTAAGACTTAGTAATGCGCTTGATGAAGCATTAGAAACTTCACTTCAATCGATTTGTTCCAAAAGAGTCGAACGTATCAAGCAAATGAGGTTGTGTGTTACATGACTTGTGGTTAGAATCTAAGTTATACATTTCACATTCAAGGTTTTAACTTGAAGTGATAAGAACGACGTGTATTGAGGACCCAACAACCTTCTTGGACGCGAAACTAAGACTTAGTAATGCGCTTGATGAAGCACTAGAAACTTCACTTCAATCGATTTGTTCCAAAAGAGTCGAACGTATCAAGCAAATGAGGTTGTGTGTTGCATGACTTGTGGTTTGAACCTAAGTTATCCATTTCACATTCAAGGTTTTATCTTGAAGTGATGAGAACGACGTGTATTGAGGACCCAACAACCTTCATGGACGCGAAACTAAGACTTAGTAATGCGCTTGATGAAGCATTAGAAACTTCACTTCAATCGATTTGTTCCAAAAGAGTCGAACGTATCAAGCAAATGAGGTTGTGTGTTACATGACTTGTGCTTAGAACCTAAGTTATCCATTTCACATTCAAGGTTTTATCTTGAAGTGATGAGAACGACGTGTATTGAGGACCCAACAACCTTCATGGACGCGAAACTAAGACTTAGTAATGCGCTTGATGAAGCATTAGAAACTTCACTTCAATCGATTTGTTCCAAAAGAGTCGAACGTATCAAGCAAATGAGGTTGAGTGTTACATGACTTGTGCTTAGAACCTAAGTTATCCATTTCACATTCAAGATTTTATCTTGAAGTGATGAGAACGACGTGTATTGAGGACCCAACAACGTTCTTGGACGCGAAACTAAGACTTAGTAATGCGCTTGATGAAGCATTAGAAACTCTACTTCAATCGATTTGTTCCAAAAGAGTCGAACGTATCAAGCAAATGAGGTTGAGTGTTCCATGACTTGTGCTTAGAACCTAAGTTATCCATTTCAAATTCAAGGTTTTATCTTGAAGTGATGAGAACGACGTGTATTGAGGACAAACAACCTTCTTGGACGCGAAACTAAGACTTAGTAATGCGCTTGATGAAGCATTAGAAACTTCACTTCAATCGATTTGTTCCAAAAGAGTCAAACGTATCAAGCAAATGAGGTTGTGTGTTACATGACTTGTGCTTAGAACCTAAGTTATCCATTTCACATTCAAGGTTTTAACTTGAAGTGATGAGAACGACGTGTATTGAGGACCCAACAACCTTCATGGACGCGAAACTAAGACTTAGTAATTCGCTTGATGAAGCACTAGAAACTTCACTTCAATCGATTTGTTCCAAAAGAGTCGAACGTATCAAGCAAATGAGGTTGTGTGTTACATGACTTGTGGTTAGAACCTAAGTTATCCATTTCACATTCAAGGTTTTAACTTGAAGTGATGAGAACGACGTGTATTGAGGACCCAACAACCTTCTTGGACGCGAAACTAAGACTTAGTAATGCGCTTGATGAAGCATTAGAAACTTCACTTCAATCGATTTGTTCCAAAAGAGTCGAACGTATCAAGCAAATGAGGTTGTGTGTTACATGACTTGTGGTTAGAACCTAAGTTATCCATTTCACATTCAAGGTTTTAACTTGAAGTGATGAGAACGACGTGTATTGAGGACCCAACAACCTTCTTGGACGCGAAACTAAGACTTAGTAATGCGCTTGATGAAGCATTAGAAACTTCACTTCAATCGATTTGTTCCAAAAGAGTCGAACGTATCAAGCAAATGAGGTTGAGTGTTACATGACTTGTGGTTAGACCTTAAGTTATCCATTTCACATTCAAGGTTTTAACTTGAGGTGATGAGAACGACGTGTATTGAGGACCCAACAACCTTCATGGACGCGGAACTAAGACTTAGTAATGCGCTTGATGAAGCATTAGAAACTTCACTTCAATCGATTTCTTCCAAAAGAGTTGAACGTATCATGCAAATGAGGTTGAGTGTTACATGACTTGTGGATAGACCCTAAGTTATCCATTTCACATTCAAGGTTTTAACTTGAAGTGATGAGAACGACGTGTATTGAGGACCCAACAACCTTCTTGGACGCGAAACTAAGACTTAGTAATGCGCTTGATGAAGCATTAGAAACTTCACTTCAATCGATTTGTTACAAAAGAGTCGAACGTATCAAGCAAATGAGGTTGTGTGTTACATGACTTGTGGTTAGAACCTAAGTTATCCATTTCACATTCAAGGTTTTAACTTGAAGTGATGAGAACGACGTGTATTGAGGACCCAACAACCTTCTTGGACGCGAAACAAAAACTTAGTAATGCGCTTGATGAAGCATTAGAAACTTCACTTCAATCGATTTGTTCCAAAAGAGTCGAACGTATCAAGCAAATGAGGTTGTGTGTTACATGACTTGTGGTTAGAACCTAAGTTATCCATTTCACATTCAAGGTTTTAACTTGAAGTGATGAGAACGACGTGTATTGAGGACCCAACAACCTTCTTGGACGCGAAACTAAGACTTATAAATGCGCTTGATGAAGCATTAGAAACTTCACTTCAATCGATTTGTTCCAAAAGAGTGGAACGTATCAAGCAAATGAGGTTGTGTGTTACATGACTTGTGGTTAGAACCTAAGTTATCCATTTCACATTCAAGGTTTTAACTTGAAGTGATGAGAACGACGTGTATTGAGGACCCAACAACCTTCTTGGACGCGAAACAAAGACTTAGTAATGCGCTTGATGAAGCATTAGAAACTTCACTTCAATCGATTTGTTCCAAAAGAGTCGAACGTATCAAGCAAATGAGGTTGTGTGTTACATGACTTGTGGTTAGAACCTAAGTTATCCATTTCACATTCAAGGTTTTAACTTGAAGTGATGAGAACGACGTGTATTGAGGACCCAACAACCTCCTTGGACGCGAAGCTAAGAATTAGTAATGCGGTTGATGAAGCATTAGAAACTTCACTTCAATCGATTTGTTCCAAAAGAGTGGAACGTATCAAGCAAATGAGGTTGTGTGTTACATGACTTGTGGTTAGAACCTAAGTTATCCATTTCACATTCAAGGTTTTAACTTGAAGTGATGAGAACGACGTGTATTGAGGACCCAACAACCTTCTTGGACGCGAAACAAAGACTTAGTAATGCGCTTGATGAAGCATTAGAAACTTCACTTCAATCGATTTGTTCCAAAAGTGTCGAACGTATCAAGCAAATGAGGTTGAGTGTTACATGACTTGTGGTTAGACCTTAAGTTATCCATTTCACATTCAAGGTTTTAACTTGAGGTGATGAGAACGACGTGTATTGAGGACCCAACAACCTTCATGGACGCGGAACTAAGACTTAGTAATGCGCTTGATGAAGCATTAGAAACTTCACTTCAATCGATTTATTCCAAAAGAGTTGAACGTATCATGCAAATGAGGTTGAGTGTTACATGACTTGTGGATAGACCCTAAGTTATCCATTTCACATTCAAGGTTTTAACTTGAAGTGATGAGAACGACGTGTATTGAGGACCCAACAACCTCCTTGGACGCGAAACAAAGACTTAGTAATGCGGTTGATGAAGCATTAGAAACTTCACTTCAATCGATTTGTTCCAAAAGAGTCGAACGTATCAAGCAAATGAGGTTGAGTGTTACATGACTTGTGCTTAGAACCTAAGTTATCCATTTCACATTCAAGGTTTTATCTTGAAGTGATGAGAACGATGTGTATTGAGGACCCAACAAGCTTCATGGACGCGAAACTAAGACTTAGTAATGCGCTTGATGAAGCATTAGAAACTTCACTTCAATCGATTTGTTCCAAAACAGTGGAACGTATCAAGCAAATGAGGTTGAGTGTTACATGACTTGTGCTTAGAACCTAAGTTATCCATTTCACATTCAAGGTTTTATCTTGAAGTGATGAGAACGACGTGTATTGAGGACCAACAACCTTCTTGGACGCGAAACTAAGACTTAGTAATGCGCTTGATGAAGCATTAGAAACTTCACTTCAATCGATTTGTTCCAAAAGAGTCGAACGTATCAAGCAAATGAGGTTGTGTGTTACATGACTTGTGGTTAGAATCTAAGTTATACATTTCACATTCAAGGTTTTATCTTGAAGTGATGAGAACGACGTGTATTGAGGACCCAACAACCTATATGGACGCGAAACTAAGACTTAGTAATGCGCTTGATGAAGCATTAGAAACTTCACTTCAATCGATTTGTTCCAAAAGAGTCGAACGTGTCAAGCAAATGAGGTTGAGTGTTACATGACTTGTGGTTAGAACCTAAGTTATCCATTTCACATTCAAGGTTTTATCTTGAAGTGATGAGAACGACGTGTATTGAGGACCCAACAACCTTCTTGGACGCGAAACTAAGACTTAGTAATGCGCTTGATGAAGCATTAGAAGTTTCACTTCAATCGATTTGTTCCAAAAGAGTCGAACGTATCAAGCAAATGAGGTTGTGTGTTTCATGACTTGTGGTTAGAACCTAAGTTATCCATTTCACATTCAAGGTTTTAACTTGAAGTGAGGAGAACGACGTGTATTGAGGACCCAACAACCTCCTTGGACGCGAAACTAAGACTTAGTAATGCAGTTGATGAATCATTAGAAACTTCACTTCAATCGATTTGTTCCAAAAGAGTCGAACGTATCAAGCAAATGAGGTTGAGTGTTACATGACTTGTGCTTAGAACCTAAGTTATCCATTTCACATTCAAGGTTTTATCTTGAAGTGATGAGAACGATGTGTATTGAGGACCCAACAAGCTTCATGGACGCGAAACTAAGACTTAGTAATGCGCTTGATGAAGCATTAGAAACTTCACTTCAATCGATTTGTTCCAAAAGAGTCGAACGTATCAAGCAAATGAGGTTGTGTGTTACATGACTTGTGGTTAGAACCTAAGTTATACATTTCACATTCAAGGTTTTAACATGGAGTGATGAGAACGACGTGTATTGAGGACCCAACAACCTCCTTGGACGCGAAACTAAGACTTAGTAATGCGGTTGATGAAGCATTAGAAACTTCACTTCAATCGATTTGTTCCAAAAGAGTCGAACGTATCAAGCAAATGAGGTTGAGTGTTACATGACTTGTGCTTAGAACCTAAGTTATCCATTTCACATTCAAGGTTTTATCTTGAAGTGATGACAACGACGTGTATTGAGGACCCAACAACCTTCTTGGACGCGAAACTAAGACTTAGTAATGCGCTTGATGAAGCATTAGAAACTTCACTTCAATCGATTTGTTCCAAAAGAGTCGAACGTATCAAGCAAATGAGGTTGAGTGTTACATGACTTGTGCTTAGAATCTAAGTTATCCATTTCACATTCAAGGTTTTATCTTGAAGTGATGAGAACGACGTGTATTGAGGACCCAACAACCTTCTTGGACGCGAAACTAAGACTTAGTAATGCGCTTGATGAAGCACTAGAAACTTCACTTCAATCGATTTGTTCCAAAAGAGTCGAACGTATCAAGCAAATGAGGTTGTGTGTTACATGACTTGTGGTTTGAACCTAAGTTATCCATTTCACATTCAAGGTTTTATCTTGAAGTGATGAGAACGACGTGTATTGAGGACCCAACAACATTCATGGACGCGAAACTAAGACTTAGTAATGCGCTTGATGAAGCATTAGAAACTTGACTTCAATCGATTTGTTCCAAAAGAGTCGAACGTATCAAGCAAATGAGGTTGTGTGTTAAATGACTTGTGCTTAGAATCTAAGTTATACATTTCACATTCAAGGTTTTATCTTGAAGTGATGAGAACGACGTGTATTGAGGACCCAACAACCTTCTTGGACGCGAAACAAAGACTTAGTAATGCGCTTGATGAAGCATTAGAAACTTCACTTCAATCGATTTGTTCCAAAAGAGTCGAACGTATCAAGCAAATGAGGTTGAGTGTTACATGACTTGTGGTTAGAACGTAAGTTATCCATTTCACATTCAAGGTTTTAACTTGAAGTGATGACAACGACGTGTATTGAGGACCCAACAACCTTCTTGGACGCGAAACTAAGACTTAGTACTGCGCTTGATGAAGCATTAGAAACTTCACTTCAATCGATTTGTTCCAAAAGAGTCGAACGTATCAAGCAAACGAGGTTGTGTGTTACATGACTTGTGCTTAGAACCTAAGTTATCCATTTCACATTCAAGGTTTTATCTTGAAGTGATGAGAACGACGTGTATTGAGGACCCAACAACCTTCTTGGACGCGAAACTAAGACTTAGTAATGCGCTTGATGAAGCATTAGAAACTTGACTTCAATCGATTTGTTCCAAAAGAGTCGAACGTATCAAGCAAATGAGGTTGTGTGTTAAATGACTTGTGCTTAGAACCTAAGTTATCCATTTCACATTCAAGGTTTTATCTTGAAGTGATGAGAACGACGTGTATTGAGGACCCAACAACCTTCTTGGACGCGAAACTAAGACTTAGTAATGCGCTTGATGAAGCATTAGAAACTTCACTTCAATCGATTTGTTCCAAAAGAGTCGAACGTATCAAGCAAATGAGGTTGTGTGTTACATGACTTGTGGTTAGAACCTAAGTTATCCATTTCACATTCAAGGTTTTAACTTGAAGTGATGAGAACGACGTGTATTGAGGACCCAACAACCTTCTTGGACGCGAAACAAAGACTTAGTAATGCACTTGATGAAGCATTAGAAACTTCACTTCAATCGATTTGTTCCAAAAGAGTCGAACGTGTCAAGCAAATGAGGTTGAGTGTTACATGACTTGTGGTTAAAACCTAAGTTATCCATTTCACATTCAAGGTTTTATCTTGAAGTGATGAGAACGACGTGTATTGAGGACCCAAAAAACCTTCTTGGACGCGAAACTAAGACTTAGTAATGCGCTTGATGAAGCATTAGAAGTTTCACTTCAATCGATTTGTTCCAAAAGAGTCGAACGTATCAAGCAAATGAGGTTGTGTGTTACATGACTTGTGGTTAGAACCTAAGTTATACATTTCACATTCAAGGTTTTAACATGAAGTGATGAGAACGACGTGTATTGAGGACCCAACAACCTCCTTGGACGCGAAACTAAGACTTAGTAATGCGGTTGATGAAGCATTAGAAACTTCACTTCAATCGATTTGTTCCAAAAGAGTCGAACGTATCAAGCAAATGAGGTTGAGTGTTACATGACTTGTGCTTAGAACCTAAGTTATCCATTTCACATTCAAGATTTTATCTTGAAGTGATGAGAACGACGTGTATTGAGGACCCAACAACCTTCTTGGACGCGAAACTAAGACTTATCAATGCACCTGATGAAGCATTAGAAACTTCACTTCAATCGATTTGTTACAAAAGAGTCGAACGTATCAAGCAAATGAGGTTGTGTGTTACATGACTTGTGGTTAGAACCTAAGTTATACATTTCACATTCAAGGTTTTCACTTGAAGTGATGACAACAACGTGTATTGAGGACCCAACAACCTTCTTGGACGCGAAACTAAGACTTAGTAATGCGCTTGATGAAGCATTAGAAACTTCACTTCAATCGATTTGTTCCAAAAGAGTCGAACGTATCAAGCAAATGAGGTTGAGTGTTACATGACTTGTGCTTAGAACCTAAGTTATCCATTTCACATTCAAGGTTTTATCTTGAAGTGATGAGAACGACGTGTATTGAGGACCCAACAACCTTCATGGACGCGAAACTAAGACTTAGTAATGCGCTTGATGAAGCATTAGAAACTTCACTTCAATCGATTTGTTCCAAAACAGTGGAACGTATCAAGCAATTGCGGTTGTGTGTTACATGACTTGTGGTTAGAAACTAAGTTATCCATTTCACATTAAAAATTTTAACTTGAAGTGATGAAAACGACGTGTATTGAGGACCCAACAACCTTCTTGGACGCGAAACTAAGACTTAGTAATCCGCTTGATGAAGCATTAGAAACTTCACTTCAGTCGATTTGCTACAAAAGAGTCGAACGTATCAAGCAAATGACGTTGTGTGTTACATGACTTGTGGATAAAACCTAAGTTATCCATTTCACATTCAAGGTTTTAACTTGAAGTGATGAGAACGACGTGTATTGAGGACCCAACAACCTTCTTGGACGCGAAACTAAGACTTATAAATGCGCTTGATGAAGCATTAGAAACTTCACTTCAATCGATTTGTTCCAAAAGAGTGGAACGTATCAAGCAAATGAGGTTGAGTGTTACATGACTTGTGGTTAGAACCTAAGTTATCGATTTCACTTTCATGGTTTTAACTTGAAGTGATGACAACGACGTGTATTGAGGACCCAACAACCTTCTTGGACGCGAAACTAAGACTTAGTAATGCGCTTGATGAAGCATTAGAAACTTCACTTCTATCGATTTGTTCCAAAAGAGTCGAACGTATCAAGCAAATGAGGTTGTGTGTTACATGACTTGTTGTTAGAAGCTAAGTTATCCATTTCACATTCAAGGTTTTAACTTGAAGTGATGAGAACGACGTGTATTGAGGACCCAACAACCTTCTTGGACGCGAAACTAAGACTTAGTAATGCGCTTGATGAAGCATTAGAAACTTCACTTCAATCGATTTGTTCCAAAAGAGTGGAACGTATCAAGCAAATGAGGTTGAGTGTTACATGACTTGTGGTTAGAACCTAAGTTATCGATTTCACTTTCATGGTTTTAACTTGAAGTGATGACAACGACGTGTATTGAGGACCCAACAACCTTCTTGGACGCGAAACTAAGACTTAGTAATGCGCTTGATGAAGCATTAGAAACTTCACTTCTATCGATTTGTTCCAAAAGAGTCGAACGTATCAAGCAAATGAGGTTGTGTGTTACATGACTTGTTGTTAGAAGCTAAGTTATCCATTTCACATTCAAGGTTTTAACTTGAAGTGATGAGAACGACGTGTATTGAGGACCCAACAACCTTCTTGGACGCGAAACTAAGACTTAGTAATGCGCTTGATGAAGCATTAGAAACTTCACTTCAATCGATTTGTTCCAAAAGAGTGGAACGTATCAAGCAAATGAGGTTGAGTGTTACATGACTTGTGGTTAGAACCTAAGTTATCCATTTCACTTTCAAGGTTTTAACTTGAAGTGATGAGAACGACGTGTATTGAGGACCCAACAGACTTCTTGGACGCGAAACTAAGACTTAGTAATGCGCTTGAAGAAGCATTAGAAACTTCACTTCAATCGATTTGTTCCAAAAGAGTCGAACGTATCAAGCAAATGAGGTTGAGTGTTACATGACTTGTGCTTAGAACCTAAGTTATCCATTTCACATTCAAGGTTTTATCTTGAAGTGATGAGAACGACGTGTATTGAGGACCCAACAACCTTCTTGGACGCGAAACTAAGACTTAGTAATGCGCTTGATGAAGCATTAGAAACTTCACTTCAATCGATTTGTTCCAAAAGAGTCGAACGTATCAAGTAAATGAGGTTGTGTGTTACATGACTTGTGCTTAGAACCTAAGTTATCCATTTCACATTCAAGATTTTATCTTGAAGTGATGAGAACGACGTGTATTGAGGACCCAACAACCTTCATGGACGCGAAACTAAGACTTAGTAATGCGCTTGATGAAGCATTAGAAACTTCACTTCAATCGATTTGTTCCAAAAGAGTCGAACGTATCAAGCAAATGAGGTTGAGTGTTACATGACTTGTGGTTAGAACCTAAGTTATCCATTTCACATTCAAGGTTTTAAGTTGAAGTGATGAGAACGACGTGTATTGAGGACCCAACAACCTTCTTGGACGCGAAACTAAGACTTAGTAATGCGCTTGATGAAGCATTATAAACTTCACTTCAATCGATTTGTTCCAAAAGAATTGAACGTATCAAGCAAATGAGGTTGAGTGTTACTTGACTTGTGGTTAGAACCTAAGTTATCCATTTCACATTCAAGGTTTTAACTTGAAGTGATGACAACAACGTGTATTGAGGACCCAACAACCTTCTTGGACGCGAAACTAAGACTTAGTAATGCGCTTGATTAAGCATTAGAAACTTCACTTCAATCGATTTGTTCCAAAAGTGTCGAACGTATCAAGCAAATGAGGTTGAGTGTCACATGACTTGTGGTTAGACCTTAAGTTATCCATTTCACATTCAAGGTTTTAACTTGAGGTGATGAGAACGATGTGTATTGAGGACCCAACAACCTTCTTGGACACGAAACTAAGATTTAGTAATGCGCTTGATGAAGCATTAAATACTTCACTTCAATCGATTTGTTCCAAAAGAGTTGAACGTATCAAGTAAATGAGGTTGAGTGTTACATGACTTGTGGTTAGAACCTAAGTTATCCATTTCACATTCAAGGTTTCAACTTGAAGTGATGAGAACGACGTGTATTGAGGACCCAACAACCTTCTTGGACGCGAAACTAAGACTTATTAATGCGCTTGATTAAGCATTAGAAACTTCACTTCAATCGATTTGTTCCAAAAGAGTCGAACGTATCAAGCAAATGAGGTTGAGTGTTACATGACTTGTGGTTAGAACCTAAGTTATCCATTTCACATTCAAGGTTTTAAGTTGAAGTGATGAGAACGACGTGTATTGAGGACCCAACAACCTTCTTGGACGC
The DNA here is from genome assembly GCA_022432975.1 of Begonia masoniana. NCBI lineage: Eukaryota > Viridiplantae > Streptophyta > Magnoliopsida > Cucurbitales > Begoniaceae > Begonia > Begonia masoniana. The sequence goes on along the minus strand of CM039511.1, from coordinate 47,786,413 downwards.
GAAACTAAGACTTAGTAATGCGCTTGATTAAGCCTTAGAAACTTCACTTCAATCGATTTGTTACAAAAGAGTCGAACGTATCAAGCAAATGAGGTTGAGTGTTACATGAGTGTTACATGACTTGTGGTTAGAACCTAAGTTATCCATTTCACATTCAAGGTTTTAAGTTGAAGTGATGAGAACGACGTGTATTGAGGACCCAACAACCTTCTTGGACGCGAAACTAAGACTTAGTAATGCGCTTGATGAAGCATTAGAAACTTCACTTCAATCGATTTGTTACAAAAGAGTCGAACGTATCAAGCAAATGAGGTTGAGTGTTACATGACTTGTGGTTAGAACATAAGTTATCAATTTCACTTTCAAGGTTTTAACTTTAAGTGATGAGACCGACGTGTATTGAGGACCCAACAACCTTCATGGACGCGAAACTAAGACTTAGTAATGCGCTTGATGAAGCATTATAAATTTCACTTCAATCGATTTGTTCCAAAAGAGTCGAACGTATCAAGCAAATGAGGTTGAGTGTTACATGACTTGTGGTTAGAACCTAAGTTATCCATTTCACATTCAAGGTTTTAACTTGAAGTGATGAGAACGACGTGTATTGAGGACCCAACAACCTTCTTGGACGCGAAACTAAGACTTATTAATCCGCTTGATTAAGCATTAGAAACTTCACTTCAATCGATTTGTTCCAAAAGAGTCGAACGTATCAAGCAAATGAGGTTGTGTGTTACATGACTTGTCGTTAGAACCTAAGTTATCCATTTCACATTCAAGGTTTTAAGTTGAAGTGATGAGAACGACGTGTATTGAGGACCCAACAACCTTCTTGGACGCGAAACTAAGACTTAGTAATGCGCTTGATGAAGCATTAGAAACTTCACTTCAATCGATTTGTTCCAAAAGAGTTGAACGTATCAAGCAAATAAGGTTGTGTGTTACATGACTTGTGGTTAGAACCTAAGTTATCCATTTGTCATTCAAGGTTTTAACTTGAAGTGATGAGAACGACGTGTATTGAGAACCCAACAACCTTCTTGGACGCGAAACTAAGACTTAGTGATGCGCTTGATGAAACATTAGAACTTCACTTTAATCGATTTGTTCCAAAAGAGTGGAACGTATCAAGCAAATGAAGTTGAGTGTTAAATGACTTGTGGTTAGAACCTAAGTTATCCATTTCACATGCAAGGTTTTAAGTTGAAGTGATGAAATCGACGTGTATTGAGGACCCAACAACCTTCTTGGACGCGAAACTAAGACTTAGTAATGCGCTTGATGAAGCATTAGAAACTTCACTTCAATCGATTTGTTCCAAAAGAGTTGAACGTATCATGCAAATGAGGTTGAGTGTTACTTGACTGGACGCGAAAATAAGACTTAGTAATGTGATTGATGAAGCATTAGAAGCTTCACTTCAATCGATTTGTTAAAAAAGAGTTGAACGTATCAAGCAAATGAGTTTGAGTGTTACATGACTTATGGTTAGAACCTAAGTTATCCATTTCACTTTCAAGGATTTAACTTGAAATGATGAGAACGACGTGTATTGAGGACCCAACAACCTTCATGGACGCGAAACTAAGACTTACTAATGCGATTGATTAAGCATTAGAAACTTCACTTCTATCGATTTGTTACAAAAGAGTTGAACGTATCAAGCAAATGAGGTTGAGTCTTACATGACTTGTGGTTAGAACCTAAGTTATCCATTTCACTTTCAAGGTTTTAACTTGAAGTGATGAGAACAACGTGTATTGATGACCCAACAACCTTCATGGACGCGAAACTAAGACTTAGTAATGCGATTGATTAAGCATTAGAAACTTCACTTCAATCGATTTGTTACAAAAGAGTTGAACGTATCAAGCAAATGAGGTTGAGTGTTACATGACTTGTGGTTAGAACCTAAATTATCCATTTCACTTTTAATGTTTTAACTTGAAGTGATGAGAACGACGTGTATTGAGGACCCAACAACCTTCATGGACGCAAAACTAAGACTTAGTGATGCGAACCTCGGATCGAAAGGACCCGGGACCCGACAACAACGCGAAATAATTGAAGGTTTTTACTTGAAGTGATGAGAACGACGTGTATTGAGGACCCAACAACCTTCATGGACGCGAAACTAAGACTTAGTAATGCGCTTGATGAAGCATTAGAAACGTCACTTCAATCGATTTGTTACAAAAGAGTTGTACGTATCAAGCAAATGAGGTTGAGTGTTACATGACTTGTGGTTAGAACCTAAGTTATCCATTTCACTTTCAAGGTTTTAACTTGAAGTGATGAGAACGACGTGTAATTAGGACCCAACAACCTTCATGGACGCGAAACTAAGACTTAGTTATGCGATTGATGAAGCATTAGAAACTTCACTTCTATCGATTTGTTACAAAAGAGTTGAACGTATCAAGCAAAGAGGTTGAGTGTTACATGACTTGTGGTTAGAACCTACGTTATCCATTTCACTTTCAAGGTTTTAACTTGAAGTGATGAGAACGACGTGTATTGAGGACCCAAAAACTTTCATGGATGGGACACTAAAACTAAGTAATGCGCTTGATGCAGCATTAGAAACCTCACTTCAATCGATTTGTTCCCAAAGAGTTGAACGTATCAAGCAAATGAGGGTGAGTTGTCACGACCCTAATACTGTACCCAATATCCGTACCATATATATATATATATATATTTTTTTTTTTTTACCTAAGTTCTTTAATTAAACTCTAGGCGGAACCTAAACCGAAATCGAACTAGAATCGAATTCAGAATTTAAATCTAAGTTTAAAACCACTTACAAACCATTAATAATTAAATAAAACTGTTAAAACATTTATAAAAATCAATTAAAACAATATTTAAAATGAGTGGAGGGCAGAATTGGAATTCTGCCCTCGAAAAGGAGCAGTGACTGGTCGCTGCTAATTGCAGCGCCCAGTCGCCGCATGCGCTGCATTGTGCAGCGCTCGATCGCTGTACAATGCAGCGACTAGAACCCACTTGCTCTCTGGGATTTCCAGAGAGCAAACACTTCAAACTTTCGGCTCTCTGGAATCCGATTCCAGAGAGCAAATTCTTCTTTCTCCTTCACATTCTAAAAACACTAAACATACGATTCAGACGTACCTCAATACGTGACAAAACTTCCTAGAAACAAATGGCGTAGATAGCTCTAAAAATCGAGCTTATCCGTATCAAACCTACAACATTTCCAAAACATTTCTATAACGTTTAAATACTGTTTTAAACCAGAATATTTTCTATAAACAGTTTACCCAAAACATTCAAATGTAAACCTATCAACTACTAGAACCAAACATCCTATAACGTCTACACAATTATCTAGCCAAAACATCCCAAAGTCTATACATACTATCCCCACGGGTCAGGTGAGCCTCGACTGCGCCAGCACACCACCGCAGCCATCCTCCGTCAACTGAATCATGCTTCAGGTAGAGGGATATCGTCCTCACCTGGTACCTCGAAGTCTATGTCACCTACACCATACAACACACTATGAGATAAAATCCCAGTAAGCTCTACGTAAATGCGATGCATGCTGTGCTATGAGTTCATTAAACCATGCTTTATTTTTTTTTATCATACTATGCCATGCACTATAGGTGTCACCGAGATCCTATACCTTCTAACTAGAGAGAGCTCATCCAGCAGGCGGACTACTCTTTCCAGCTAGAAGAGGCGGGTACACGCTTACTACGCGTACAGCCGTGCCTGAGCCCCACCTCGCGTGACCTGTAAACTGTATGCCCGAAGGCCTGTATGCCCGAAGGCCTGTATGCCTTTCGGCCAATGCTATGCTTTACGTTATCTTTAAAACTCTGTGCGGAAGTTCATTTTCATGCTTTTCTTTAAAACAAGTGATGCGTGAACAGTTCAATATTTTAAAGTAAACAAACAATAACATGTACCATCAAGACTGTAAAGCATAAACTATAAACTCCTATAACCTAACTACCCAAACCAAGTACAATTTAGACTAACGCATCTCCAAAACTCCTCGAGACGACATTCGACGTATGGTGTAGGCCAATCGGCCAAAGAAGAATCACAAGAACTTACCTCGTGCACGCTGCAATCCAAGCTTCGTCCACGAGCGCTGTTTACCTAAGCAATTTACAAGGATTGACGTTAAAACAGGTTTAAGTTAATAAACTTCCAAATTGTCAAAACCTTACCTAAAGGGCTTTCTAAAGTTCTAATCCATTTATTGTAACAACCTGACCCCCGTAACCCGAGGGTTTACACCGAGCTGTGCGGTACCATCCCCGCCACGTGGCTTCCTTTTCTGTTCGCCACGTGTACTCACATAACTTTCCCCTCCCTGTAGGTTATTTTTGCCTTCCTCCCCACTCGAACCCAAGACCTCAGGGTTAAGTACCTGGGCTACAAGTGAGGAGTACAACTTGAGCTTAGCGAACAGAAAAGGAAGCCACGTGGTGGGGATGGTACCGCACAGCTCGGTGTAAACCCTCGGGTTACGGGGGCCGGGTTTTTACATGAGTGTTACATGACTTGTGGTTAGAACCTCAGTTATCCATTTCACATTGAAGGTTTTAACTTGAAGTGATGAAAACGACGTGTATTGAGGACCCAACAACCTTCATGGACTCGAAACCAAGACTTAGTAATGCGCTTGATGAAGCATTAGAAACCTCACTACAATCGATTTGTTCCAAAAGAGTTGAAAGTATGAAGCAAATGAGGTTGAGTGTTACATGACTTGTGGTTAGAACCTAAGTTATCCCTTTCACATTCAAGGTTTTAACTTGAAGTGATGAGAACGACGTGTATTGAGGACCCAACAACCTTCATGGCCGCGAAACTAAGACTTAGTAATGCGATTGATGAAGCATCAGAAACCTGACTTCAATCTATTTGTTCCAAAAGAGTTGAACGTATCAAGCAAATGAGGTTGAGTGTTACATGACTTATGGTTAGAACCTAAGTTATCCATTTCACATTCAAGGTTTTCACTTGAAGTGATGAGAACGACGTGTATTGAGGACCCAACAACCTTCATGGACGCGAAACTAAGACTTAGTAATGCGCTTGATGAAGCATTAGAAACTTCACTTCAATCGATTTGTTCCAAAATAGTTTAACGTATCAAGCAAATGAGGTTGAGTGTTACATGACTTGTGATTAGACCCTAAGTTATCCATTTCACATTCAAGGTTTTAACTTGAAGTGATGAGAACGACGTGTATTGAGGACCCAACAACCTTCATGGACGCGACACTAAGACTTAGTAATGCGCTTGATGAAGCATTAGAAACTTCACTTCAATCGATTTGTTCCAAAAGAGTTGAACGTATCAAGTAAATGAGGTTGAGTGTTACATGACTTAAGGTTAGAACCTAAGTTATCCATTTCACTTTCAAGGTTTTAACTTGAAGTGATGACAACGATGTGTATTGAGAACCCAACAACCTTCATGGACGCGAAACTAAGAATTAGTAATGCGCTTGATGAAGCATTAGAAACCTCACTTCAATCGATTTGTTCCAAAAGAGTTGAACGTATGAAGCAAATGAGGTTGAGTGTTACATGACTTGTGGTTAGACCCTAAGTTATCCATTTCACATTCAAGGTTTTAACTTGAAGTGATGAGAACGAGTGTATTGAGGACCCAACAACCATCATGGACGCGACACTAAGACTTAGTAATGCGCTTGATGAAGCATTAGAAACTTCACTTCAATCGATTTGTTCCAAAAGAGTTGAACGTATCAAGCAAATGAGGTTGAGTTTTACATGACTTGTGGTTAGAACCTAAGTTATCCATTTCACTTTCAAGGTTTTAACTTGAAGTGATGAGAACGACGTGTATTGAGAACCCAACAACCTTCATGGACGCAAAACTAAGAATTAGTAATTCGCTTGATGAAGCATTAGAAACCTCACTTCAATCGATTTGTTCCAAAAGAGTTGAACATATCAAGCAAATGAAGTTGAGTGTTACATGACTTGTGGTTAGACCCTAAGTTATCCATTTCACATTCAAGGTTTTAACTTGAAGTGATGAGAGTGACGTGTATTGAGGACCCAACAACCTTCATGGATGCGAAACTAAGGCATAGTAATGCGCTTGATGAAGCATTAGAAACTTCACTTCAATCGATTTGTTACAAAAGAGTTGAACGTATCATGCAAATGAGGTTTAGTGTTACATGACTTGTGGTTAGAACCTAAGTTATCCATTTCACTTTCAACGTTTTAATTTGAAGTGATAAGAACGACGTGTATTGAGAACTCAACAACCTTCATGGATGCGAAACTAAGACTTAGTAATGCGCTTGATGAAGCATTAGAAATCTCACTTCAATCGATTTGTTCCAAAAGAGTTGAACGTATCAAGCAAATAAGGTTGAGTGTTACATGACTTGTGGTTAGAACCTAAGTTATCCTTTTCACATTCAAGGTTTTAACTTTAAGTGATGAGAACGACGTGTATTGAGGACCCAACAACCTTCATGGACTCGAAATTAAGACTTAGTAATGCGCTTGATGATGCATTAGAAACTTCACTTCAATCGATTTGTTACACAAGAGTTGAACGTATCAAGCAAATGAGGTTGAGTGTTACATGACTTGTGGTTAGAACCTAAGTTATCCTTTTCACATTCAAGGTTTTAACTTGAAGTGATGAGAACGACGTGTATTGAGGACCCAACAACCTTCATGGACTCGAAATTAAGACTTAGTAATGCGATTGATGAACCATTAGAAACTTCACTTCAATCGATTTGTTACACAAGAGTTGAACGTATCAAGCAAATGAGGTTGAGTGTTACATGACTTGTGGTTAGAACCTAAGTTATCCATTTCACTTTCAAGGTTTTAACTTGAAGTGATGAGAACGACGTGTATTGAGGACCTAATAACCTTCATGGACGCGAAACTAAGACTTAGTAATGCGCTTGATGAAGCATTAGAAACCTCACTTCAATCGAATTGTTCCAAAATAGTTGAACGTATCAAGCAAATGAGGTTGAGTGTTACATGACTTATGGTTAGAACCTAAGTTATCCATTTCACATTCAAGGTTTTAACTTGAAGTGATAAGAACGACGTGTATTGAGGAACCAACAACCTTCATGGACGCAAAACCAAGACTTAGTAATGCGATAAATGAAGCATTAGAAACTTCACTTCAATCGATTTGTTACAAAAGAGTTGAACGTATCAAGCAAATGAGGTTGAGTGTTACATGACTTGTGGTTAGAACCTAAGTTATCCATTTCACATTCAAGGTTTTAACTTGAAGTGATGAGAACGACGTGTATTGAGGACCCAACAACCTTCATGGACGCGAAACTAAGACTTTGTGATGCGAACCTCGGATCGAAAGGACCCGGGACCCGACAACAACGCGGAATAATTGAAAGGAACGCCTTTTTGATTCAAGAACAAAGTAAGGAACTAAGACCCCAATCGAATAATTCGATGGAACCCTAGTTATCAAAATAGGAGCTTGACCCGAGCCACACCTGTTGGCTGAACAAAAGCTATCAAAACAGGAGCTTGACCCAGACAAAACTCGTTGGTAAGAACCAAAGCTATCAAGCGAGATTCTTCAAGCGTGACTTGAAGAAGATCGTTGTTCTTCGCAAAGAACTAAAGAGAAATCCTCTCTAAAAAAAACAATCAATTTTTAATTCAAACTTGTTCTCCTAAATCAAAAGTGTTTTGCCATTAAATAGGCTACACATGAAAATTAAATTAAATAATAAAAAAACAAAAATAAAAATAAAATAACTAATAAAATCGTGAGATAATGATTCTTTGCATGATAAGATATCATCTCACGTTTAAACTACGTTTGAATATGATTTGAATTGATTTAAGTAGATTCTGTTGGATAAAATCTCTTATACGTGATTTGTTTGGATTTGCATGTGCTTCTCATGTGACTTTTTTAATTCTTGCACGTGCATGTGCATGGCACATGTAAATCTTCATGCATCTTTGGCCTCCCTTGCTTCAACTTGATTTTGATTATCTTCAATCCTCGACACATTCAATAGTTTTAAATCAAGTTGTCGCGGCTCCTCTCTCCCTTGGATCTCTAAAATTAATCCTTGCAAGGCCTCACGCATCTTCTTAGCTTTGGACCGTGTCATTGGGCTGCCAATGTCCTCAATTGGATCGTTGCTCTTGGGCTTGGGCTTTGTCGCTGCTTGGATCACATCATTCCCTCCTTCTTCGAAAAGATTCGTCCTCGAATCTCCTGCATCATATAAAGATAAGTCACTAACATTAAAAAATGCACTAACATTACCATATTCGCTAGGTAAGTCGATCTTGTAGGCATTGTCATTTATGCGTTCAAGGACTTGAAATGGTCCATCACCTCGTGGATGCAACTTTCTTTTTCGTTGATTTGGAAACCTCTCTTTTCGAAGATGTAGCCAAACCCAATCTCCGGGTTCAAATATAATCTTTTTACGGCTTTTGTTTGCTTGACGTGCATAATGCTCATTTCTCTCTCGAATGTTCTCTTGTACTTTCAAATGTAAGTCCCTAACAAATTTAGCTTTTTTCTCTCCATCAAAATTAACAAACTCGTTAGTTGGTAGAGATAAAATATCAAGAGGAGATAAAGGATTAAATCCATAAACAATTTCAAATGGTGAATATGAAGTAGTAGAATGAACAACTCTATTATAAGCAAATTAAACATGAGGTAAACATTTTTCCCATTGTTTTAAATTTTTAAAAATAATCGCTCTTAACAACGTAGAAAGTGTTCTATTTACCACTTCTGTTTGTCCATCCGTTTGGGGGTGTGCCACGGTTGAGAATAAAAGTTTTGTTCCTAGCTTACTCCACAAAGTTCTCCAAAAGTGACTTAGGAACTTTACATCTCTATCACTCACAATGGTTTTAGGAATTCCGTGTAAACGCACAACTTCTTTGAAGAATAAGTCCGCCACATGAGTAGCGTCGTTTGTCTTTGAGCATGCTATAAAGTGAGCCATCTTACTAAACCTATCCACTACCACAAATATGCTATCTTTCCCTCCTTGTGTCCTCGGCAAACCAATCACTAAATCCATCTATATGTCCACCCAAGGTTAGTTAGGAATAGGTAGAGGAGTGTACTTTCCATAAGGTTTAATCTTTGATTTGGCCTTCCTACACTCAATGCACTTATCACAAATGGCTTGAACATGATGCCTCATTTTCGGCCAATAAAAATGTTCACAAAGCACACTCAATGTTTTAGTAACTCCAAAGTGTCCCATTAACCCTCCTCCATGAGTCTCTCTAACAAGTAACTCTCTTAAAGAACATTTAGGGATACAAAGTTTATCATTTTTAAGTAAAAATCCATCATGTTTATAATAATCATTACACGCATGTTTCTCACATTCTTTCCAAACAAGATCAAAATCTGAGTCCAATTCATATAAGTTCTTTATTAAATCAAATCCTAACAACTTAGATTGTAAAGTAGTTATAAGCACGCACCTTCTTGACAATGCATCGGCAACCACATTCTCTTTACCTTTTTTATAATGAATAACATAAGGAAAAGTCTCTATGAACTCCATCCACTTTGCATGTCTCTTGTGCAACTTTCCTTGTGTCTTTAAGTGTTTTAGGCTTTCATGGTCAGAATGGATGATGAACTCCTTGGGCCACAAGTAGTGTTGCCACGTTTGTAATGTTCTCACCAAGGCATACAACTCCTTGTCGTATGTTGGATAGTTTAAGACTGCGCCACTAAGCTTTTCACTAAAGTAAGCAATCGGTTTCATATCCTGCATCAAAACACCACCAATTCCTTTTCCCGATGCATCACATTCAATCTCAAATGTTTTATCAAAATTTGGCAAAACTAACAATAGTGAATTAGTTAACTTTTCTTTTAGAAGATTAAAAGATTCATCATGTAACTCAGTCCACTTAAAATCCACATTCTTTTTAACCAAATCATTCAATAGTGCTGCAATAGTACTAAAATCTCTAACGAATCTTTGGTAAAAGCTAGCTAAGCCATGAAAACTACGTACCTCGTTAGCATTCTTAGGTGTCGGCCACTCCTTGATTGCCTTGACCTTTTCTTCGTCCACCGAAACTCCACTCGAGCTCACTACAAAACCAAGAAACACTACCGATTCCATGCAAAAAATGCACTTTTGAGGTTAGCATATAATTGGTTTATTCGCAAAACATTAAAAACAGATTTTAAATGTTTCACATGTTGTTCTAATGTTTTGCTATAAACTAATATATCATCAAAATAAACCACGACAAATTTTCCAATAAACGATCGTAATACGTGATTCATTAACCTCATAAATGTGCTAGGTGCATTAGATAATCCAAAAGGCATGACTAACCACTCATAAAGTCCAAATTTTGTTTTGAAAGCAGTTTTCCACTCGTCTCCCTTTTTCATACGAATTTGATAATATCCATTCTTTAAATCAATTTTTGAGAATAAACAAGCACCATATAATTCATCAAGCATGTCATCTAACCTTGGTATAGGATGTCGATACTTTACCGTTATTTTATTGATTGCTCGACAATCCACACACATCCTCCATGATCCGTCCTTCTTTGGCACCAATATCACGGGTACCGAGCATGGGCTTAGGCTTTCTTTCACTAGACCCTTGTCCATTAACTTGTCCACTTGTCTTTGAATTTCCTTTGTTTCCTCTGGATTTGCTCGATAGGCCGGTCGGTTTGGAATTGTCGCACCCGGGATGAAATCAATTTGATGCTCAATTCCTCTAAGTGGTGGTACTCCTTTCGGTAACTCCTCTGGGAATACATCCTTAAACTCCTGCAAAAGAGAAATCACAGCACTTGGAAGAAAATTTGGTAAGTCATTAGATGATAAATAAACATCTTTATATAAAAGCAAAATCATCTCACGCTTATCCTCATTTTTGTTCATCAACACGATTTGTTTCTCACTTGACTTTTTTTCACTCTCTCCCTCGGCTTTATCTCTTTTCCCTCGATCTTTCTCTCTTCCTCCCTCGATTTTTCATCCCTCTTTGTACTATTTTCAACTATTTTTCTTTCTCCACTTTCTTTTTCTATTTTGGCCTCTTTTTCAACTAATTTTTTTTCACCACTTTCTTTTTCTTTTTCAATCCTAATCTTTTGGAATTCTTTTGCAATCCTCTCTTGGTCTACAATTGCCTCCCATGGCTTTAATGGTGTAAGGATAATGGTTTTTCTATTGTAAACCAACGAATACTCATTCTTGTAACCATTATGCTTGACGTTTCAGTCAAATTGCCAAGGTCTCCCCAAAAGTATGTGGGTAGCTTGCATCGGAACTACATCACATAAAACTTTATCTTGGTATCTACCAATTGATAAAGGAACTTCCACCTGTTTAGTCACCTTGATTTCTCCACAATCGCTTAACCATTGCAACTTGTATGGTTTTGGATGTTGCTCGGTTTTCAAGTTCAACTTTTGGACTAGTAATGTGCTTGCTACATTGGTTGCAACTCCCACTATCAATGATTAAACTACAAACTTTGTTGTGCACATGACATCTTGTATGGAATATATGCTCACGTTGTACTTTGTCTCCATCTTCCTTAGTTTTCGTATTCAATACTCGCCTTGTGACTAAAAGATCTTCTTTTACTGGTTCCTTTACCTCAACGTCACTACAATCTTCAAGTGGTGGCATCTCACCATCACTCAAACTCACACTCTCCACATCGCCATTGTCCCTTAAAATCATAGCTCTTTTATTTGGACAATTTGAAGCTATGTGTCCGAACCCTTGTCATCGAAAGCACTTGATCTCTCTGGTGCTAATTGGATTTGAAGTCTCAACCTTAGCTTTTTGTGGTAACACTTGATTGTTGGACACGGTTTTTCCCTTAGTCTTTAGTTGCCGCTCAATTTTGATTGATTTGTGAAGCAATTCTTCTAAGTTCACATAATGTTGTAGCTCTACGACTTCCGCAATCTCTCTATTTAGTCCTCCAACAAATCTAGCCATTGTTTCTTCGTCGTCTTCCTCCACATTAACCATTTTCATGGCTATTTTCATCTCTTATAATAATCTTCCACGCTTGTTATAACCTTGAGTTAAATTTTGGAGTTTTCGACACAAATCTCTATACTACTGTGATGGAACAAATCTTTTTCGCATGAGTGCCCTTCATGTCCTTCCATGTTTGAACTTGTGACTCACCATACCTTCTTCGGTACTTTACTAGTTCATCCCACCAATTGTTAGCGTAGTTCGTGAACTTCATTGTCACTAATTTAAGTTTTTTCTCATCCGTGTAGTTTTGGTATTCAAACAATAGGTCCACCTTTCTTTCCCATTCCAAATACACCTCGGGATCACTTTTCCTTGGAAAGAAGGGATATTTACCTTGATGTTACTTAGATCACCATCTCCTTGGTACGACCTATCATTTCTTTCCCTTTGATAATATCCATTAATCTCTTCGAATTCTCCATCAAAATCCTTCTTTTGTCGTGCATAACTAGGGGTCGAAGTTTCCAATCGTTCCATTCTCCGATTTAGAGCCGTGTATTGATCTTCTATGGCTCTCATGAACAATTTTAAATCAACGTCGTCATGTTCTCCACTCATGATATTCTTTTTCGACCACAATAAGAAACAAAAGAAAATTGTTAGAAGTAAAAATAATCAAGTAATGGACCTTACCTCTCCCTCACGTGTTTGCTCTCGATAGATGTCACTCCACTCGTGTTTCACTCAAAAAAATTAAGGCTTTTTCTTTAATAGTCTCACCCTCTTGCCTTTTACCTCTAGATCTCCCTTTTAGTTCTTTACGTAAGAACTTGATCGATGATAAATATTCAACAAGCTAAACTAAAAAAAATCAAACTTTAAAGCTTTAAAAAGTTCAAACTTGTAAGAATGGCTAAATCAAGGGTATAAGTGAAATAAGACAAAAGTTTGGATGATGACAATATTCAAATGAAGATTCAACAATTTGAACCTTCAAAAATAAATTTGGATAAAGACAATATTTCGAATGAAGATTCAATAATTTGAATTTTCAAAGAACAATTATCTACGAATTTTTGAATTTAAAAGGCTAGAAATTTTAAAATCTCTAGAACAAAATTTCGATTTTTTTTTTTGACTTCTCACAACTCTCTTTTTTTTTTTTTTTTACTTTTGAAAAACTCTTTTTTTTTACTTTTGACAACTCTTTTTTTTTTTACTTCTCACAACTCTTTTTTTTTTTAACTTTTGACAACTCTTTTTTTTTTTTGTACTCTTCGAATTTAAGAGGAGAATTCACAAGAAGAAAAAATTGATGATAAAAATCGAGACTTGATAATAAGGATGAAAAAAAAATGAATTTTTTTTTTTTTACCTTTTTTGAGTACTAGGACGAATAGAATAAGATGAAGAAAATAATAATAACAAAAAATTAAAGATAGCTTCTTGAATTAAGGAACCGAAGCTCTGATACCAACTGATGCGAAACCTCGGATCGAAAGGACCCGGGACCCGACAACAACGCGGAATAGTTGAAAGGAACGCCTTTTTGATTCAAGAACAAAGTAAGAACTAAGACCCCAATCGAAGAATTCGATGGAACCATAGTTATCAAACAGGAGCTTGACCGAGCCACACCTGTTGGCTGAACCAAAGCTATCAAACAGGAGCTTGACCCAGACCAAACTCGTTGGTAAGAACCAAAGCTATCAAGCGAGATTCTTCAAGCGTGACTTGAAGAAGATCGTGTTCTTCGCAAAGAACTAAAGAGAAATTCTCTCTAAAAAAACACTCAATTTTCATTCAAACTTGTTCTCCTAAATCAAAGTGTTTTGCCATTAAATAGGCTACACATGAAAGTTAAATTAAATAATAAAAAAAAAACGAAAATAAAATAAAATAACTAATACAATCGTGAGATAATGATCCTTGCATGATAAGATATCATCTCACGTTTTAAACTACGTTTGAATATGATTTGAATTGATTTAAGTAGATTCTGTTGGATAAATCTCTTATACGTGATTTGTTTGAATTTGCATGTGCTTCCTCATGTGACTTTTTTAATTCTTGCACGTGCATGTGCATGGCACATGTAAATCTTCATGCATCTTTGGCCTTCCATTACTCAACTTGATTTTGATTATCTTCAATCCTCGACACATTCAATCGTTTTAAATCAAGTTGTCGCGGCTCCTCTCTCCCTTGGATCTCTAAAATTAATCCTTGCAAAGGCCTCACGCATCTTCTTAGCTTTGGACCGTGTCATTGGGCCCGCCAATGTCTCAATTGGATAGTATGCTTCTGGGCTTGGGTTTGTCGCTGCTTGAATCAGCGATGAGGGAATCATTAGAAACTTCACGCAATCGATTGTTAAAAAAGAGTTGAAGTACAAGCAAATGAGGTTGAGCTGTAATGAACTTGTGGGTAGAAATAAGTTATCCATTGCACTTTAGAGGTTTACTTGTAGTGATGAGAACGCAGTGGTATTGGGACCCAACAACCTCATGGAGCGAAATAACGAATTTTAGTAATGCGCTTGATGAAGCATTAGAAACCTCACTTCAATCGATTTGTTCCAACAGAGTTGAAAGTACAAGCAAATGAGGTGAGTGTTACAGAATTGTGGTTAGGAATCGGTTGCCATTTCACATTAGGTTTTAACTTGAAGTGATAGAACGCGTGTATCTGAAGGAAACAACCACCTTCATGGAGCAAACAAAGACTTAGTATGCCGATTGGATGAAGCATTAGAACTTACAATTAATCGATTTGTTCCAAAAAGAGTGGAACGTATCAAGCAAATGAGGTTGAGTGTACATGACGTGTGGTAGAACCTAAGTTATCCATTTCACTTTCAAGGTTTTAACTTGAAGTGATTAGAACGAGTTGTATTCGAGGAACCCAACAACTTCTATGGACGCGAAACTAAGACTACTAGTAATTGCGCTTGATGAAGCATTAGAAACCTCACTTCAATCGATTTGTTCCAAAGAGTTGAACGTATCACCAGCAAATGAGGTTGAGTGTTACATGACTTGTGGTTAGAATCTAAGTTATCCATTTCACATTCAAGGTTTTCACTCTTAAGTGATGAGACCGACTGGTTTTGAGGACTCAACAACCTTCATAAAGCGAAACCAAGACTTCGTAATGTGATTGATGAAGCATTCGAAACTTCAACTCAATAGATTTGTTACAAAAGAGTTGAACGTATTTCAAGCAAATAAAAAAAACAAAAAAAATTAAAAATGAAAAACAAAAAAAAAAAAAAAAAACACAAAAAATAAAAAAAAATATTAAAAGGGTTGAAAAAAAAAAAAATCCTAAAAAAAAAACATGAGGTTGAGTGTTACATGACTTGTGGTTAGAACGTAAGTAATCATTCACTTCAAGGTTTTAACTGAAGGTGATGAGAATGACGTGATTGTTGAGAACCCAACAACTTCATGGACGCGACAACTAAGACTTAGTAATGCACTTGAGAAGCATAGAAACCTCCTTCACATTGATTTGTTCCAAAAAAAAAAGAGTTGAAGTATCAAGCCATGAGGTTGGGTGTTACATGGACTTGTGTGTTAGACCTAAGCTTATTCCATTCATTTTCAAGGTTTTTTTAACTGAAGTGATGAGAACAACGTGGTGTTGTAGGACCCAACAACTTTCAGGACGACAACTAAGACATAGTAATGGCTGATGAAGCATTAGAAACCTCACTTCAATCGATTGTTCCAAAGAGTGAACGTATCAAGCAAATGAGGTTGAGTGTTACATGATTGTGGTTAGATCTAAGTTTCATTCACATTCAAGGTTTTAACGTGAAGTTGTGAGACGACGTGTATTGAGGATCGATCAACAACCTTCATAAACGCGAAACCAAAGGACTTAGTAATGCGATTGCTGAAGAAATAGAAAAACCTCACTTCAGATCGTTTGTTCCAAAAAGAGTG
Organism: Begonia masoniana; assembly: GCA_022432975.1. Taxonomy (NCBI): domain Eukaryota; kingdom Viridiplantae; phylum Streptophyta; class Magnoliopsida; order Cucurbitales; family Begoniaceae; genus Begonia; species Begonia masoniana. Next base: position 47,770,453 of record CM039511.1, on the reverse strand, counting down.
CAACGTAGCAAGCAAATGAGGTTGAGTGTTTACTGATTGTGGTTAGAACGTAAGTTAACCATGTTCACTTTAAAAGTTTTAACTTCAAGTGATGAGAACTAGTGTTTTGAGGACCCAACACTTTCATGGACGCCAAACAAGGACGATAGTAATGAGTTGATGAAGCATAGCAAACCTCCCTTCAATCGGATGTGTTCAAAAGAGTTGAACGTATCAAGAAATGAGGTTGAGTGGTCCACATGACTGGTGGTTAGAACTAATAGCATTTAACTTCCAAGGTTTTAACTTGAAGTGATGGGGAAACGAGTGTAGTGAGGACCCAAACAATCTTCATGGACGCGAAAAACTAAAGGACTTATTAATGCACTTGATGAGCATTTAGAAAAACCGCACTTCAATCGATTTGTTCCAAACAAGAGTGAAGTATCAAGCCAAATGGGTTGTGTGTTACACGATTGTGGGTAGAACCTCAGTTATCCATTTCAAACATTACCCAAAGTCTTTAACTTGAAGTGTGAGACAAGTCTATTGTGGACCCCACAAACCTTCATGGCGCGCGAGAAAAAAAAGACTTAGTATGCGATTTGATTAAAAGCAATTAGTAACTTCATTCAATCGATTTGTTACAAAAGAGTTGTACGATCAAGCAAATGAGGTTGAGTGGTACATGACTTGTGGTTAGAACCTAAGATATACCATTTCACATTCAGGTTTTAACTTGAGGATGAGAACGACGTGTTATGAGGACCCAAAACCTTCATGGGCGCGAAACTAAGACTTAGTACTGGCTTGATTGAAGCATTAGAAAACTCACTTAACGAGTTATTCCAAAAGAGTTGAAAACGTATCAAGCAAATGAGGTTGAGTGTTACCGACTTGTGGTTAGAACCTAAGCTATCCATTCACTTCAGGTTGTAACTGAAGTATTAGAACGAGTGTATTGAGGAACCAACAACCTTCATTGGACGCGAAACTAAGATTCGTAATGCCTTGATGACGCTTGAACCTCACCTTCAATCGATTTGTTCCAAAAGAGTTGAGCTATCACAGCAAATGAGGTTGAGTGTTACATGACTTGTGGTTAGAACCTACGTTATCCATTTCACTTCAAGGTTTTAATTGAAGTGATTGTTAGAACGCCGCTGTATTGGACCCAACAACTTCATGGACGCGAGAAACTAAGAATAATTAATGCGCTTTGAAGAATTAGAAACCTCACTCAATCGATTTGTTCCAAAAGAGTTGAAGTATCAAGCACATGAGGTTGAGTGTTACATGGATTGTGTTAGAATCTAAGTTATCCATTTCACATTCAAGGTTTTAACTTGAACTGATGAGAACGACGTGTATTGAGTGAATCAATAACCTTCAATAAACGCCGAAACCACGACTTAGTAATGCGATTGTGAAAAATTAGAAAACTTCACTTCAAATCATTTGTACAAAGAGGTTAAACGTTAAGCAATGAGGTTGAGTGTTACATGACTTGTGGTAGAACGTAAGTGTATCCATTTCACTTCAATGTTTTAACTTCAAGTGATGAGAACGACGTGTTTTGAGGACCCAACCAACTTCTCATGGACGCGAAACAAGAACATCGTAATGCCTTTATGAAGCATTCGAAACCTCACTTCAACGATTTGTTCCAAAAGAGGGAAGTATCAAGCAAAATTGAGGTTGAGGTTTTGGGTTTTACATGACTTGTGGTTAGAATCTAAGTTATCCATTGCACATTCAGGTTGTAAACTTGCAGTGATGAGAACGACGTGTTTTGAGGACTCAACAACCTATAAACGCGAAACCAAGACTTAGTAATGTGATTGAGAGCATTAGAAATTCATCAATCGATTGACAACAGAGTGAACGTATCACGCAAATGGAAGGTGAGTGTTACATGACTGGTGGTTAGAACCGTAAGTTATCCATTTCACTTTCAAGGTTTTACTTGAAGCGATGAGAAATGACGATGCATTGATCGAACACAACAAATTCAGGGACGCAAACTACGAGTAGTAATGCACTTGAGAAGCATTAGAAACTCCTTCAATTGATTTGTTCCACAAAGATGGTTTGAACGTATCAAGCAATGAGGTGATTGTTACATGATTGTGGTTAGAACCAAGTTATCCATTTCAATTTCAAGTTTTAACTTGAAAGGGATGAGAACAACGTGTGTTGATGGACACAACAAACTTTCATGGACGCCAAACTAAGACATAAGTAATGGCTTGATGAAGCATTAGAACCTCAATTCATCGATTTGTCAAAAGAGTTGAACGTAATCAAGCAATGAGGTTGAGTGTTACATGAACTGGGTGTTAGAATCTAAGTTACCATTACATGCAAGGTTTTAACTGGAAGAGCTGATGGAGAAGAGTGGATTGAGGATCAACAACCTTCATAAACGCGAAAACCAAGACTGAGTAATGCGATTGATTGAAGCATTAGAAACCTCACTCAATCGATGGTTCAAAAAGAGTTGACGTATCAAGCAGGAAAATGAGGTTGAGTGTTACGATTGTGGTTAGAACGTAGTAACCATTTCACTTTCAAGGTTTAATTAAGTGATGAGAACTAGTGTTTTGAGGACCCAACAACTTCAGGACGCCAAACTAAGACATGTATGCGCTTGATGAAGTGCATAGAAAACCCCTTCAATCGATTTGTTCCAAAAGAGTTCAACGTAATCAAGCTGTGAAATTGAGGTTGAGTGTTACGACTGTGGTTTTTTTAAGAAACTAAGTATCCATTTCACTTTCAAGTTTTCAACTTGAAGTGATGAGAACTGAAGTGTTATTGAGGAACCAACAATCTTCGATGGACGCGAAACTAAGACTTATAATGCGCTTGATGAAGCATAGAAACTCACTTCAATCGATTGTTCCAAAAGATTGAACGTATCAAGCAAAATGAGCGGTGTGATTACACGATTGTGGTTAGAACCTAAGGTATCCATTTACATTCAAGGTTGTACTATGAAAGGATGAGAACGACGCTATTGTGGACACCCAACCAAACCTTTCATGGAGACGAAAAATAAGACTTCGTAATGCGATTGATAACGGCATTAGAAACTCCATTCCATCGATTTGTTACAAAAGAGTTGTAGTATCACGCAAAAAATGAGGTTGAGTGTTACCTGACTTGTGGTGAACCTAAGAATCCAGTAACATTCAAGGTTTTAACTTGAAGTGATGAGAACGACGTGTATTGAGGACCCAACAACCTCATGGACGAGAAACTAAGACTTAGTAATGCGCTTGATGAAGCATAGAAACCTCACTTTAAACGATTTATTCCAAAAAGATTGAAAGTATCAAGCAAAGAGGTTAAGGGGGTAACCTATATGACTGGTGGTTAGAACTCTAGTATCGTTTACATGTCAGGTTTTAACTTGAAAAAGGTGATGAGAACGAGGATTGAGGATTCTCACCAACCTTCATAAACGCGAAACCAAGACTTAGTAATGCGCTTGATGAAGCATTAGAAATTCACTTCAACGGATTTTGTTTACAAAAAAAGAGTTGAGTATCAAGCAACTGAGGTTGGAGTGTACATGATTTGTGGTTTAGAAAAAGTTAATCAATTCCTTTTCAAGGTTTTAACTTCAAGTGATGAGAACGAGAGTGTTTTGAGGACCCAACAACTTTCATATGGACGCCAACTAAGGAATAGGTAATGCGATTGATGAAGCATGTAGAACCCTCACTCAATCGATTTGTTCCAAAAGAGTTGAACGTATCAAGGATAATGAGGTGGTTTGAGTGTTACATGGACTTGGGTTAGAAATAGTAGTGTATCCCTTTTCACAATCTGGTTTTTTAAATTGAGTGATGAGAATGCACCGTGATGAGGGACATACAACATTCGCATGAAGCGAAACTAGACTAGAATGCGCTTGAGAAGCATTGAAAGATCTCTCAATCGATTTTGTTTACAAAAAAAGGTTGAAACGTTCAGCAAATGCGGTTGAGTGTTACAGATGGTGGTTAGAACCTAAAGTATCCATTTCACATTCAAGGTTTTAATTTGAAGTGATGAGAACGACGTTATTGTGGACCCAACAACCCTTTAGGACGCGAAAATAAGATTAGTAAGGCGTTGATGACATTAGAAATTCACTTCAATCGATTTTGTACAAAAGAGTGAACGTATAACGCACATGAGGTTGAGTTACATGACTCGTGGTTAGCACCTAAGTTATCCATTTCAACATCAAGGTGTGTAATTTGAAGTGCTGAGACCGACGTGTATTGTGGACCCAACAAAACTTTCTGGACGCAAATAAGATTAGTAATGCGATTGATGAAGCATTAGAAAAACTTCACTTCAACGATTTTGTTACAAAAGGTGAACGTTTAAAAGCAAATGAGTTGAGTGTTACAGACCCCGTGGTTAGAAACCAAGTTATCCATTACAATTTTCAAGGTTTTAAAATTGAAGTGATGAGAAATGTGTATTGAGGACCCAACAACCTTCATGGACGCGAAACTAAGACTAGTAAGCGCTGATGAAGCTTAGAAACCCAATTTCAAATGACTTGTTACAAAACGAGTTGAACTTATAAGTCATAGAGGTTGAGTGTAAATGAAGTTGTGGTTGACTACTTATCCATTTCACACAAAGGTTTGAAACTTAAGTTGAATGCGAACGACGTGTATGAAGACCCAAAACTTTCATGGCGCGAAAACTAAGATATAGTAATGCTCTTGTGAAGCATTAATTAGAAACCTCACCTTCAATCGCTTTGTTCCAAAAGAGTTGAACGTATCAAGCAAATGGGTGAGTGTTACATGACTTTGTGCGTTAGACCTAGATATCCATGTCACCTTCAAGGTTTGTAACTTGAAGTGATGAGAAGAGTTATTGAAGACCAACCAACCTCATGGACGGGAAAGGAAAAAAAGAATCAGTAATGTCTTGATGAAGGCATTAAAACTCACTTCATCGCATTTGTTCCAAAAGAGTTGAACGTTATAAGCAAATGAGGTGAGGTTACATGACTTCTGGTAGAACCTACGTTATCCATTTTACATTCAAGGTTTTAACTGAAGCTGATGAGGAACGACGTGTATTGAGAAAACCCAACAACCTTCTTGGGACGACGAAAAACTAAACTTAGGAATGGTTTGATGCCGCATTAGACAACTTCAATGCACATCGATTGTTCCAAATGAGTTAAAAATATGAAGCAAATAGGTTACGTGGTACATGACTTGTGGTTAGCACCTAAGGTACCATTTCAATTCAAGGTTTTAATTGAAGTGATGAGGAAGACGTTTATTGACAGATCCCAACAACTCATGGCGCGAAAACTAAGACTTATTTACTTGAATGCGCTGATGATCATTCGAAATTCACTTCAATCATTTTTTCAAACAGAGTTGAACGTATCAAGCAAATGAGGTTGGCGTGTTCATGCCTTTGGTTAGAACCTAAGTTATCCAATTCATATTCAAAGTTTTAACTTAAGTGATGGCGAACGACGTGTATGGAGCGCCTAGCAACCTTCCTGACGCGAAACTACAGACTCTAATAATGCGCTTGATGAAGCATTAGAAACTTACTTCAATCGATGTGTCCAAAAGAGCATGGAACGATCAAGCACAGAGGTTGGTGTACATGACTTGTGGTTAGAACTAAGTTATCCATTTCACATGCAAGGTTTTAACTTGAAGTGATGAGACCGAGGTGTCATTAAGGACACAACAACCTTCATGGACGCGTAACTAAGATTAGTAATGCGCTGATGAAGCATAATAAACTTCCCTTCAACGATTTGTCCCAAAGAGTTGATCGTATTAAGCAAATGAGGTTATAGTGTTACATGAATTGTGGTTACTAACTAAGTTATCCAGTTAACATTCAAGGTTTTAACTTGAAGTTGATGAGAACGACGTGTATTGAGGACAAAACAAACTTGCATGGACGACGAAAAATAAGACTAGTAATGCGCTTGATGAAGCATTAGAAACTTCACTTTAACGGATTTTTTCCAAAAGAGTTGAACGTATCCAAGCAAATGAGGTTGAGTGTTACAGACATGTGGTTAAAACATAAGTTATCAGTTTCCATCCAAGGTTTTACTTGAAGTGATGAGAACGAAGTGATTGAGGACCAACAACCTTCATGACGGGAAACTAAGACTTCGTTATTGCGCTTGATGAAGCCTTTAGAACTTCCATTCCATCGATTTTGCTCCTAAAAGGTTGAAGTATCCAAGCAAATGAGGGTGAGTGTTACAATGATGTGGTTATAACCTAAGTTATCATTCCACATTCAAGGTTTTAACCTTGAATAGAGTGTCGAGAACGACGTGTATTAGACACAACAAACTTCAATGGCGCGAAACTCCCGACTTCATATGTCGCCTTATGAAGACATTAGAAACAACTTCAATCGATTTTTTCCGAAGATTTGAACGTATCAACGCAATGAGGTGAGTGTCACATAATGTGAGTTTTTTTTAAAACCTAATTATCCATTTCCATTCAAGGTGTTACTTAAAGTGATTGAGAAACGACGTGTATTGAGGACCCAACAACTTCATGGACGCGAAACTAAGAATTAGTAATGCGCTTGATGATGCTGCAGACCTTCATTCCATCGATTTGTTCCAAAAGAGTTGAACGTCTCAACAAATGAGGTTGAGTGTTACATGACTTGTGGTTATACCTAAGTTATCCATTTGCACATTCAAGGTTTTAACTTGAGTGATTGAGACGAACTTGTATTGATGGGACCAAACAACCTGTCATGGGGACGCGACCTACGACTTCATTAATGGCTTGATGAAGCCTTTAGAAACTTCACTTCCAATCGATTGGTTCCGGCAAGATTTGAACGTCTCAGCAACATGCGGTGGCCTGTTCCATGGACTTGTGGTTAGAACCTAAGTTAATCCCTTTCACCTTCAAAGGTTTTAACTGAAGTGGGCGAACCCGTGTATATGTGAGGAGCCGGCAACAAACCTTCATGGGAGCGAACTAAGACTTAATAATGCGCTTGATTGAGCTTAGAAACTTCACTCACGATTTGTCCCAAAGAGTTGAACGTACCAAGCCAATGAGGTTGAGTGTGACATGATCTGTAGGTAGAACCTAATGTTATCCATGATCACATTCAAGCGTTTTTTTAACTTGAGAAGTGCTGAGAAATGAAGTGTATTGAGAACCAAGCCTTGTGGACGCGAAATAAGACTTAGTAATGCGCTTGATGAAGCATTAGAAACTTCAATGCAATCGCTTTGTCCAAAGAGTAAAATATGAACAATGGGTTTCATGTTTTTGTTGATTTTTTATGGATCGGCTGGAAATTGTGACACCCGCTTTGGCAGAGAAATTATCTCTGAAATTATACAATGAGAGTAGACTATTAATATAATGTATGTTTGGTGAAATTTGTTGGGATGTTTAGTGTGCAAAACTAAATGCAAAGTGTAACAAAGGCACATTAGTTAGAAAAACCCAGGAGGGGTTGTTTAGGATGGAATTCT
>CM039511.1:47653391-47762858 GCA_022432975.1 Begonia masoniana | reverse complement strand
TGCTCTCGGCTACCAGAATCTTCCCTCGCTGACGGCTGGTTTCAGCCTGCTTTTCTCTGCAAATCCGCACCCGAGGTATGAAATGGACAATGTAGTCATTTATTAGTGATTAAAGTTCTGCTTTCAGCTCGGCATTTGAGTTCGGAATTTTCTTAGCAGTGGCCGAGTAGTTTAAGACCCTTTTAAGTCTGAGAGTAGAAATGTCATCCCAAATCGATTCTGAACATTTCAAAGTAACCAACTCGGATTTAATCAATGGTAAAACCTGTCCACCTAGTTTCAGATTTCAGACTGCAGTGTGTCAAACAGAGGATTCGGAGTAACCTTAGCTATTAGAGTCCTAGGACGATTTATGAATAGAACTATTAGGACCTTTGTTTTAACTACTGTAATGTACATGTTTTAGGTGAAGAAGTTTAAAGGGAAGAAGCTCGGATTGCTAAGGAAACCAGGTAAGTGAATGTATTAAGGTTTCCGGCCACTAGGGCCCTACACCGCAAGGGTATTAGGAAATCATTGAGATGTTAGTCTGTTGACTATGATTAGTTATTACTATGACATGAAGAATTGGAGTAAGAAGATGTTAGGTTACGAGATGTTATGCTTGTCCTTATGATATGACTTCTCTCTATGAACTTTATGTCTATGCACTGTGTCCATGTTATGATTTAGTTGAGAACATGAAAAGCAAATGTAACCAAGATTAAGTGCAGAGCGGGGAAAAGACTATGTTATGTATGACTCGCGAAATCTCCCACTGGTGGAGGCCGAGTTAATGATATGTATGACTCGCGAAATCTCCCACTGGTGGAGGCCGAGTTAATGATATGTATGGCTCGCGAATTCTCCCATTGGGGGAGGCCGAGTGATGTATTATGATTGCCGCGATAGGCAAATGATTATGTATGACTGCCGCGATAGGCAAATGACCATGTACCCCTGTCTTCCTCCCTCGTCTCCTGCCTTAATACATGTCATGTAAATAATGAAAATGAACGTGAATGAAGAAAGGTTTATGAACTTGTGTTCTTTAATTTGTGCACTCATGTATATCTGTCAGTATGCATTCCTTACTAAGCATTAGGCTTATAGTTGAACCTTATGGTGTAGGTGAAGAAGGTTCAGGTGAGGATACTATGTTCAAAGAGGATGCTTAAGGTTGGTTGCTGGTGGAAGCTCAAAATGACAGTGCAGGACTGGAAAGGCGATTGATGACCCCTGGTTAATGCTCTTTTGTTTCAGTATAATAAAGGATATAAAAGTTTAAGTAAGATGAGATTATTTTATAATGTTGAGCTTTGAGACTGTCTAGTTGATTTACTGAGTTAGGGATTGATTTTATAGACTTATAAATGATCTGTTACTTAAGTCTTCGGCTATATGCATTCTGAATGGGTTGTGGTATTCTTCTGTTGGAAGAAGTCATTTGATGGTTTAGTCTTCCGGCTGATGTCATCGGCAGATGCCGAATGTTAGAGTTTGATGGTTTAGTCTTCTGGCCGAATGTTAGAGTTTGATGGTTTAGTCTTCCGGCTGATGTCATCGGCAGATGCCGAATGTTAGAGTTTGATGGTTTAGTCTTCCGGATGACGTCATCGGCAGATGTCGAGTGATAGAGTTTGATGGTTTAGTCTTCCGGCTGATGTCATCGGCAGATGCCGAATGTTAGAGTTTGATGGTTTAGTCTTCCGGCTGATGTCATCGGCAGATGCCGAATGTTAGAGTTTGATGGTTTAGTCTTCCGGCTGATGTCATCGGCAGATGCCGAATGTTAGAGTTTGATGGTTTAGTCTTCCGGCTGATGTCATCGGCAGATGCCGAATGTTAGAGTTTGATGGTTTAGTCTTCCGGCTGATGTCATCGGCAGATGCCGAATGTTAGAGTTTGATGGTTTAGTCTTCCGGCTGATGTCATCGGCAGATGCCGAATGTTAGAGTTTGATGGTTTAGTCTTCCGGCTGATGTCATCGGCAGATGCCGAATGTTAGAGTTTGATGGTTTAGTCTTCCGGCTGATGTCATCGGCAGATGCCGAATGTTAGAGTTTGATGGTTTAGTCTTCCGGCTGATGTCATCGGCAGATGCCGAATGTTAGAGTTTGATGGTTTAGTCTTCCGGCTGATGTCATCGGCAGATGCCGAATGTTAGAGTTTGATGGTTTAGTCTTCCGGCTGATGTCATCGGCAGATGCCGAATGTTAGAGTTTGATGGTTTAGTCTTCCGGCTGATGTCATCGGCAGATGCCGAATGTTAGAGTTTGATGGTTTAGTCTTCCGGCTGATGTCATCGGCAGATGCCGAATGTTAGAGTTTGATGGTTTAGTCTTCCGGCTGATGTCATCGGCAGATGCCGAATGTTAGAGTTTGATGGTTTAGTCTTCCGGCTGATGTCATCGGCAGATGCCGAATGTTAGAGTTTGATGGTTTAGTCTTCCGGCTGATGTCATCGGCAGATGCCGAATGTTAGAGTTTGATGGTTTAGTCTTCCGGCTGATGTCATCGTGAACCGTGAGGATGTCACTGGATGATGTAGAAGATATTTTAACTGAGCACGCGAGGCCCCACGTGCCCACCGGAAGATCTCTTCCATTAGGCGATGTAAGCAAGTCACGCGCGTTGCCGTGACGACCGGAACGACTAAATTTCTGAGGGTTGCCACGCATGCAACCCATGCAAACCCGAGTAGAATCATGTCGGGAGGGTTGGGGACATTTTCTTCCCTGCTCGAGTTTGTCCAGAAACCGATGGACGAGCCTAGTCGCTCGACTCTGTGAATGTTTGAACCGACGTGGTATAGGACGTCGAGCACGAAAGGTAGGAAGTCGAGCACGAAAGGGGTTCGTTTTCCTTAATGGTTCGGCGTCTCTGTTTCCAGTTTAGAAAAAAAATATACGCGACGTAAATGTCTGACGAGAAAAAGGTAAGTGAATGCAATAATAGTAAAAGTCAAGCAAACGATTAATGAAAGATTATGATCTACGTGACGGCACCTGGCCGGGGTCGTTACAGTGTAGGTGATTTTGAGACAGGTGAGGAAGACGTCCCTCCGCCTGAAGTATAAGCATGTTGAAGAATGGCCCGTGGGAGTGCGCTGGCAGTCGGAGCTTATTTTGACCCGTGGGGACGTAAGTAAGTTTTTGGGATTTTGGTAGATAGAAATGTAGGAAAAATTGTATAGATAACCCATTTTAGGATGTTTGGTGACTGGATAGATAATGTATAGTGTTTTTGGTAGAGTGATAGTATTTTCTAGTGTTTTTGATATTTTTAAACAGGCTAAAATGTTAAACTTTTAAACGGAACCACGCGGTTCATTTTTATAAAATTTGATTATGTTTAAATGAGTTTTGAGTCGGTAAACGGGTGATTGGTAGAGAGTGAAATGTATGTGGGTGGTTGTGTTATTGTGTAGAAGGTTTTTATGAAATGTTAGTGGTGATTTGATGAGGAAAAAGGGGTGAAGTGTTATGTGAATTGTACAGGGGAATCAATGGATGAAGTAGAAGAAGAAAAACAAAAGAGGGAATGAAGAGAGGATGCTCTCTGGAATTTTCGGATTCCAGGGAGCATGCCGTTTGATCGCCTAAGGAGGCGATCGAATGGCATGATGGATCAGCACTCTCTGGAAAATTCAGAGAGTGTGCCGATCGATCCCCCCTGGGACGATCGATCGGCTATGAAGAGAGAAGAAAAGTAGGGGGCAATCGACCATGGAGATCGATCGCCCAAGTGGTTCGCCCCCACCATTTGACAACAGCCGATCGATCGGCTGAAATGGCCGATCGATCAGCCATGAAGTTTATGGGCAATTTGCCCTTTTTGCCCCTGTGTCTCGCTGTCTTCAAGTTTTATATGTTTTATTGTTTTTAATTAATGATTTTCTTTTCTTTTCAATCAATTCCAACTACACGAAACTTGATTTTAAAGTTTTAGACATAAAGTTTACTTAAGATTTTAAATCGAAAAATTTATACGGGAAATTAAGGAATAGTGTAAGGGTTGTTACAGTTATGGTATCAGAGCCCCCGGGTTTTAAAAACGGTTCTATAGACCGCTCGACTGCACAGCCACTACGCGGACATCCTTCATCAACTGTAAGTACGTTTAATTGCTTTATTTAAATTCGATTGCTCGTTGGAGGGGTAGGAACACAGCAAAAGAGTATATAAACTCTCATCCATTGCTCGTTGGAGTGTTTTCCCCAAAAAGGAGACCAAATACCTGAGAAGGTGTTGTTTATCACCTTATCGACAGCAAGCTTTCCTCCATCCATAACTTTTCATCAACAACAATTCAGCCCTTGAAATTATCAACATCATTCAGCACCAAGTAAGATCGTGTTAAATTATCAAGTCATTTGGAGTTGTACAGCCAAAGTTGTGTAGCTCAGAAGTTAGCTCTCTCTCGGCCAACATAGCAGTTTTTTCGAGCAGTTTGAGGAAGTCTAATTCTTCCATGCATAACTTTTCAGTAAATGTGATTTTTCAATTGAAATTTTAAGAGTGTTTCATACATGTGGTACATAAGCACATACTAAAAATTCATAGCATTTGGATATGTTTTGCATTATTTATTGCTTGTTGGAATATGGAGAATCTTAGTGATTATCAATTGGAAATCCGATGAGGACTAGTGTTTGTGTTGTCACACAAGTTGACATAGGTTGAAGCGCGTCATGTCGCGACCTCAAATGGGTCTCGGCGTTCTTCTTAACATATTCATTAAAACATAAACATTTCCCATAATTTTTTTTTTTTTAAAACTCGTAAGAATTTAAAACGATGGGAACTCAAATTTAAACTCGATTAAATCCTTTAAAGTGAGGGGGAAATGTTCGTAAAATATTTTGAATGGAAGATGATGGACTTCTGGGACCTAAGACGCATGCGGAAGGCTATATTAAACAACAAGCTTTGGTGTTCTTTGGAGAAACCAAAGAACACTCCAAACAGTCGCTAAAAACAGAGGAAAAACCAAAAATTGCGTAGGGAGATGAGAAAATTGATACCCGTTGAAATGGCGAGGTGGGTGAGTTGGGTAACACCTCAGAAAAGGTCGTTTGGATTGAAGGGAGTGTTGTGGAGGAGATGGACGGCGAAAGGAACTCGAGCCGGCCGAAAGGTGTTCCATGTACCTTCGGCGAAGAGCTCCACCTTGATGGGAGGAGTGCTTCTAGCAACTAGGCTGCCCTACGCGTAATGCTTCGTCCTCAGAAGAGGCCGAGGGAAATGGAAATGAAAACCTGTGGCTGGTCCAAAGGCAGTGCGATGCGCAGCTCTGCGCCTTTGGGAAGAAGTCCCTCGTTGCCGAGGAGAAATAATAGCTTAAGGGCATTGGTTTTCTCCTTCCTTCTTTTCGACTCCAGCTCTTGGCAGAGGGAGACAAGGCAAGAGTAAAAGTACCTCCAAGTAACCGTGAGGCTTGAGGCACAATTTGGTGGTCATCCATGGCGTCTCGCGCCGATGAATACCATGGGAAAAACCCACATGGAGGATGCTCCGAACAAGAAGAAACTTTTCTGTAAATTCCAAATATTGATAAAAAAACTGACTACAAATAACCTAAGGAGAAGTTTAAATATCCAAGGGAAGGCTTCGGGAGAAGGCAAGAGAAGAGAAGAAGGAAAGAGCTGTTGGAGATACTTCTTCAGAAATGTAGCCGTTGTGCTCGGCCACGTCAGCAGCTCCACATCAGCTGCTGGTTCCAAGCATGGAAGGCTCCTTGGTCAAGCCCCTTTGTAGGTTGGGTCAACTCTTTTGGGTGTCTCCTTGTTCACTTCAAATTTTCTAAACCTAAACAATTTAACCAAATAACCTAAACAATAAATTTGCTACAAGTGGCCAATAAATAAGGTTTAAGAAAAATCTATAGTGTCCTAAACTTAAAACCAAATAAAGAGCTCGGTTACAAAATTTGATAAAGGGAAGACAAATTCCCTCTTCCTTTAATCATTCCAAGCTTTAGGAAGAGTCTTTAACCTACAAAAATCACAAACCAATTAGTATATAAAATAGTTAGAATTCATACATTGGTTCGTGTTTGACGGTTCAGGATCGTAGGCACGTCAGAAGACATTAAAGTTGGTTTGGTTTTTAAAAGGAAAACCAAAAAAAAAACCAAAGGGGTTCGGGTGGGCACGCCCACCTTCGGCGCACGCGCACACGCACCCACATCGCCCAAACATTGCGCGCGCAGTGCTTGTCCATATCGCCTACACATCGCAACTGCTACCGCGGGTCGGTGCCTTGCCATTGCACGCGCTGCTCACCCGGGTGCACACACTAGCGCATGCAAGGAGAGAGTCGATCGTTCGCCCCTTCGTTGTGATCGATCGGCATCCTCTCAGGTGTCGTCGTTCCATCACCAGAGTGGCCAATCGATCGCTTCTGTAACAACCCTTTATCCCAGTAAGATATTGTCCACTCTAGGGATTGGGCCGTAGCCCAATATCCCCTCAAGGCTTTGTATGGTGAGGACTTCCCAGTCGGTCACCTAAACTGGTACTATTCTTGCTGAGGCACTTTTAACTTCGGAGTTCTTATGGGATCCGTTGCCAATTGTGCTCCAAAACAAGTCTTACTATCTTGGGATTGTTTCCTTACATATGTTTCATTTGCACATACGTCCCCAAGCGATGTATGATTGTGATGACCCTCCTTTCTACAACCGAACCCTCCGGCCCAACTCCAACCCGGGATCCACAGAGTTTTAACCCAGCACGTCACCCTCGACCCAAGTCCCACTCGGGATTTGCGGAACACTGGGTTGTTCCTCCTCATACGTGTCCATTTAGGTCATCACAATCACCCCCCTCTCGGGGGCCTAACGTCCTCGTTGGCCACATTTTTGGTTGGGTACAGACTCTGATACCATTTGTAACGACCCCTTATCCCAGTAAGATATTGTTCGCTTTAGGGATAGGGCCGAAGCCCAATATTCTCCCCTCACTGCTTTGTTTGGCGAGGACTTCCCAGTCGGTCACCCAACCTGGTGCTACTCTCGCCGAAGCACTTTTAACTTTCGGAGTTCTTATGGGATCCGTTGCCAATTGTGCTTCAAAACGCGTCTTACTATCTTGGGAGGGTTTCCTTACATATGTTTCATTTCCACATACTTCCCTAAGCGATGTGGGATTGTGACGACCCCCCTTTCTACGACCGAACCCTCCGACCCAAATCCAACACGGGATCCATGGAGTTTTAACCCAGCATGTCACCCTTCGGCCCAAGTCCCACTCGGGATTCGCAGAGCACTGTGTAACGCCCGGTTTCGATGGGATTTATATTTCATTATATATAAGGGCATTTTTGTAAATATGCCAAATTAAGTCGGTTTTGCAAATGAGAAGTTTTATTGGAACCATATAAATAAATTGGAGTATCTGGAGAAATGAGAGAATTTTTAGAAGTGTAATGCCGAATTACGAGTTTTGATATGTCTCGTAATATAAAAGGTATTTTTGTAAATAAGTTAAATAAGTCTGTTTTGGGAATGGAGAGTTTTGTTAGAAACCTAATGATTAATAAGGATTTTAGGAAAAATATAGGGTTTTTTGGAGTTGTAACGCTAATTACGAGGATTTTGCGTTTCTCGTAATATAAAGGACGTTTTGATAAAAATAGTAAATGAGGTCCGTTTTGCGAACGGACAGTTTTAATAAAGCCCTGATAATAAGTTAGAGTTGTTGGTGAAATAAGGAAATTTGAAGAAACCGAACCATTAGACAATTAACGAAACAAATGACGAAACAAATAGAAAATCAAAGGAGGGGCAAATGAGTAATTTCACAAGTCAAAATTTTATATTAAACTAAAAACCTCCCCTCCCTCTCGACACTTGCAATTTTCCAGAAGGAAAATCACCTTCTCTGGCGATCTTCCTCCTCTCCAGCGTTCCCTCAAGATTCATCGTCGAAGCTCCTCCGATCGACTCGTTTCCTTCACGTTTCCTCCTCCAAACCCGACCTTAGGTACGATTTTATGGTTTTTGGATGGTTTACTTCGATTTCTAGAGTTTAAACAATTAGGGTTTCAGTTAGGGTTTTGTTAAAACATGGATTTAGAATTTGAAATCGATAAGTTTACTGTATTTGAGAATATAATGGACGTATTGGGCGTTATTGGACGAAGTTAAAAGATTCGTTGAGAAATGTTCGGGTTTTATGGACTTTTGAGGTTTTCTGAAACTCCGTTAATGGAGGTTTTGGTAAGTTGAACGTGAAATACTCGACGAAATACCTCAATGAAGTATTTTAGAGTTATAAGAAATTCTTTAGTTAAGAGTTTCGTTAGTTTTGACGCTTAAGGTTTGAACGTGCTTTAACGACGATTGTTGTGAAATTGCCTTTGGTGAACAACGCTCATGGACGGAGCTAGAGTTGCAATGGACGTGAGGTAAGTTCTCGTGACTTACTATGGCCGATTGGCCTACACCGTATGTCGAAGTCGTGTCGAGGATCATTGGTGAATTGCTTGTTTAAACGCTTTGGTTGGGTAGCTAGGATTATTTCTTTTATAGATTATGCTTTTTATTGTCTTAATGGTATATATGTTATATGTATATGTTATGCACGTGTTCATACATCACGGTTTTCAAATAAGCATAGATTTAAAGAAAAGGGGTGTGGCCCGAAAGGGGGCTATTGATCTATTGTGAAGGCACGAAGGGGCTTGTCACAGTACCACATCGTTTTTAAGAAAATGAATTTCCGCATTATGTTTTCAAGAAAAGTGGTGTGGCCTGAAAGGGGGGGCTATTGATCTATTGTGAAGGCACGAAGGGGCTTGTCACAGTACCACATCGTTTTTACGTTTTCATGAAAGGAGGTGTGGCCTGAAAGGGGGGGTTATCGATCTATTGTGAAGGCACAAAGGGGCTTGTCACAGTACCACATCGTTTATAAGAAAATGTTGCATGATTTATGAAACTCATATGCATAAAATACATCTGCATTTACGAAACTTGCTGAGCTTTAGCTCATAGATTGTCTGTATGGTGTAGGTGATCTTGACATAGGTAAGGAAGAGATCCCTCCACCCGAGGAATGATGTAGTTGAAGGAGGATGGCCTGTGGGAGTGTGCTGGGCAGTCGAGACGCCTTTTGACCCGTGGGGAAGGATGTAAAGGTATTTTCGGACACGATAGTTAGATCGTAGGAAAAACTGTCTAGTAGAACATATTAGGATGTTTGGTTCTAGTTAGTTGAAAGATTGATGTACAAATATTTAGGCAAACGGTTTATAAAACATTTTGTTAAGGTTTTTATCTAGATTTTTATGAACTGCTTGGCGATTTTAGCAGGAGGAAATGTTTAGTTTTTAAACCGAACCACGCAGTTCGTTTTTATGAAATCGGGTTAAGTTTTAAATTTGTTTTGAGTCGTTTATTGGGTGAGCGATGAAATGTGAAAAGGGGTGAGGTTTGAGCTATTGTATGTTACACACTTATGGAGTGATTTATGTTGAAGTCTAAGGGGTATATGTGGTGAGAGATGTGTGCAAGGGAAGAGGAAAGAAAGAAAGAATTGAGGGAGGCAACTCCCTGGAATTTTCGAATTCCAGGGAGGGTGGCGATCGATCTCCTAAGGTGGGTATCGATCGCCCTAAAGGTTCGCCACTCTCTGGAAAATCCAGAGATTGTGGCGACCTATCGCCCAAAAGGGGCGATTGATCGCCTGACCATCGATCGCGGGGCGATCGATGGCCACAATGAGGGGCGACTGATCGCCCCTCCTATTTTGATAATAGGTGATCGATCGCCTGTTTTGGCCGATCGATCGCCCCTTGGCTTTTAGGGACAAATGTCCCTTTTGTCCCTCCCTCTTTGGCCGATTGTTTCTCCACTATTTTTAATTGTTTTGACAGTTTTAATTGTTTTAATTAATGGTTTTAAGTTTTATTTAAATTGTTTTTAAGTTTTGTTAAATGATTTAAAAGCATAAATTTCAACGATTCCGATTTTTAAAAGTTTTATTTCTGCTCAAACGTTAGGTTTAAAGTTTTAAGTATAAAAAAATAATACGGGAAAATAATGGGTACAGTGTTAGGGTCGTTACAACTAGGTGGTTCCTCCTCATACGTGTCCATTTGGGTCATCACAATCAATTGAAATTGTATTTATTAAGTAGGATATTAATATCAAAGATTTTAATTGAGCAGGTTACTATTTTGGATTTTTTGGAATATCCCGATAAACATTTATTGCTCGAAATCCAAGTAAGTGTAAATACAATGTTTTGGCTACGGCCTTACATCATATGATAAAATATTATTTTCCTTATTATTTTTGTATTTTATCACACGTTTTCGATGATTGAGCACGTATGTTAGAATATTGACCTAGAATTGTTTAAAAGATAAAATAGATAGGATATTTGCATGTGCATGAAAAAGTAAAGAGGAATTGATGGCAAATACGTGATAGCAAAAGCCTGAACGATAGTGAGATAGTGAGCTTAAACGTTAAAAATAAAAGTAAAAGATGACGAAGCCATGATGGCCAAGTCTTAAAAGATGGTTCAGGATTGAGTTCCAACCAGAGTATGTAACAGTTAACAGGATTTGGTAAAAGTAAAGGTAAAAGTTGTTTAATTTGCACGTATTTCCACTTACTGAGTTATCTTATAGTTTTAATTTATGATGTAGGTGAAATTTTATCTGAGGAAGAATTAGCTGCAATTGAGAACCCTCTAGTGGCAAGCGAGCATACAGGAGAAGAAGATATTGTTGATTTCGAGGAAAACGATTTAAATTAGTATGCTTTAAATTTTAAAAATAATATTTAATGTTTTATTTCAATTTATGATTTTGAAATAGTTATGTTGAATTTTATCATTTAATAACGTCTCATAAATTGTTTTAAATTATGCGATGATTTCAAGTTTCCGACAAATTTATTATTCTGATAAAGCTTCCGCACATTTAAGAGTTTCCATTTATTATTATGTTTTTAATATTATGAAAGTAAGATTTTTAACACTCGATTTCAATTCAAATTGGAGAAAATTCTAGGGTTTTCAAAATTAGGGTTTCAAATTGGGGGATTTTAAATTGGGGCATTACAGTTTGGTATCAAAGAAACAAAGTTTCTAAAATGATTTTGTAGACTACTCTGTATGCTCACGTACACCTAGAAGATTGTCAATTAGCAAGTAAGTCAGTATTAAAAATTTATATTTGATAAAAGTATGTTAGGTAATATGTAGTACATTTCCAAAAAAAAAAGTATGTATATAAGATAGATTTTTTTAAAATAAGATTATTGTGATGTAGACTATGGTCAATCGTAGAGGAGATAGAAATAATCGGGATGCTATACTCGATCGGAAGATGGACATGATAGAGATGCAGGCTAGACAGAATGAACAATTGTCGCAGGCAGCTAATGCAGCAACTCAAGCAGCCACTGCTGCAGCTCAGACAGCAAATATGCAGGCTCAAATTCCTATTAGGCCTCGACATACAGATATGGATTTCGATAGATTCAACGTTTGGACCAATTTTCTATGGCAATTTAGCAGATATGGCAGCAACGGATGATTGGATCAGAACCATTGGCGAAATCTTTGAACATGCCAAAATTTCTGAAGAGGAGAAAGTTATTTGCGCGTCTTCTATGTTCAGAATGGAAGCTTGTTATTGGTGAGACTCCGTAAAAGCGATGCATTCAGTCGCTACCATGACCTGGGAGAAATTTCAGGAGTTATTTAACGAGAAGTACTTTACAGACTCATTGATGGATGCCAAATCTGAGGAATTTATGGCTCTCAAGTTGACCGGAAGCGTGATGGACTATCTGCATAAATTTGAGCAATTGTCTCGTTATGTTTCTCACATTGCTGGTAACGAGATTATGTAGGTGAAAAGGTTTATCCAAGGACTAAGGACATAGATACTCAAGGACATCTGTCTCATTACTTCCAAGAACTCTTCATTTGCATTTGTGGTGGAGAAAACACTGTCTGCTGAGCAAGGAGAGAATGTTATCAAGGCCTAGGAATCACGAAGGAGATTTAGCTATGCAACTCAAGCTACACGATATAAAATTCCACAACAGCAATGATTTGTATTTAAGCGACCTATGAACTGTGGACGTGCTGGAGGACCTTCTAAGTTTTCTAGAGGAACTTCTAAGTTTGTTAAGAGGGAACCTACGACGACGAATGCACCTTTATGTCCCTCATGCAAGAAGCCACATTTTTTAGTGTGCCACATTCAAGCTAACACTTGTTTTAAATGCGGACAACCTAGACACTATATTAACAATTGCCTAAAGAATGTCGGTGAGCAGACCAGGATGATTGCTAGAGTATTCGCCATGACTAAAGATGAAGCTGAAGGAAATGCAACTGTGGTGACAGGTTCGATATTTATTTCTAGCATATCTTCTAGCATATTAATTGATTCTGGAGCTACGCATTCATTTATATCCCTTGAGCATGCTAAGAAGTTTGATATTAAAGTAGAGTCTCTAGAGTGTAATATGGGAGTAGCTACACCTTCGGGCAAGGTTATGATTGTCGATTCTATTATTAGAAGGTGCGAAGTGTGCATTGGGGAAAATCAACTAGAAGTTGATTTAATTATTTTATCAATGCACGATTACGACGTAATCCTTTGAATGGATTGGCTTACCAATCACTATGCAACTATCGATTGTTGAAAGAGAATGGTAAAGTTTCAACTCCCTAAAGCAAAGCCATTTTTCTTCTATGGGAATTCTAAAGGTTCAAGAGTTCCTGTAATATTAGCTATGCGAGCTCATAGCCTATTAAATTCAGGATGAATTGGAATTCTAGCTAGTGTTATATGTATTGAACGTGACGGAGCCTCGACATTGGATATGGTGCCGATAGTTAATGAATTTTCTGATGTCTTTTCCGATGACCTGACAATGTTACCACCTACGAGAGATGTGAAATTCAGTATTGAGCTGCTACCTGGAACGGTACCGATCTCCAAAGCTCCTTACAGAATGATGCTGTAACGACCCAGACAGGGAGCCGTCACTTAGTCATAATCTTTCATTAATCATTGACTCAACTTCTACCTTTTCTTCTTCATTTCCAATCTAATATTTACATATATTTTTTTTTAACTCACTCTTAGACTGATAGTAGAGACGTTATAACATCAAGGGAATCTCGCCCTCTCAAACTCGATTTGTCCTTAAATCCCGTCGGCTAAATCTTACACAGAGTCGAGCGGCTAAAATTGGACATTTGATCAGTGACTTAATCGGGCAGGGGAGAAATGCCCCAGACTACTCGACGTTACTCAGTTGGGGTTTGCATGGGTTTGCATGCATCGGGTGACGAAGTAATATCATCCGATTTGTCACGTGTACCCTACGTGACTCAGTTATAGACGCCCAGTAGAAAACATCCACCGGTAGTCATGGGCATTACACGTGTCTAATTAAAGACTATCGCCCGGTCCCGAACATTATCCACTAGATGTTCTTAATTACACTACATCGACCGGTGGTCATGTGCGCCTTGCGTGACTAATTAAACATTCCTCGGGCACTAGACGACAAGAAATTTCTCACAACATCCGGTAATTGAAATACTCTACATCTACAGGTCACTAGACGACAAAATGACATTTAAGTCATCCGGTAACCTAAATAAACTTGATCTGCCAGTCACTAGACGACAAAACCATGTTTTCATCATCCGATGACTAAACGACAACTACATTCCCATCATCCGGTGACTAAACATACTACATCATCCGGTGAGGAAACATACTACATCATCCAGGTGACTATTTGTTCAACTTCTATCATTTGACATCCACCGATGACGTCAGTCGGATGATCGCCTCATCTAGCTTCTATCATACGGCAGTAAAACAATATAATCATCAAACAACTTCATTCAACATGAAAGTACCACAACTCACCCAAATCTTAACTTAGTAACTATAAACCTCAAAGAGTGAGAATCATAGACTCATCCAGATTACACATAGCGGAAGACTTAAGCAAAACAGACCATTCGATAATCTTTAAAATCATTATCAGACTCTGAAGTCTATCAATCAAATCCGAATTTCATTGTTATAAGAGATTCTATTCTACTTAGGCATCTATTTATCATAAACTTTACTGACATACTATGAGCATAACTAGGGGACTTAATAGCCTGTCCAGCCTTGCACTGTCATACTGAGCATCCTCCAGCAACCTAGCTTTAAACATCATCTCTGGATTGGAAATCCTCACCTGTTAGCTCTTCACCTACATCATAAGGTTTAACTATAAGCTTAATGCTTAGTAAGGAATGCAACACTAACACGGATGCATGAATGCATAATTCAGGAAAACACATGTTCATAAGTCTTTTGTTGTTCATATCTTTGCTCGTAATCATCATTCATAGTCATGGATCATATTCATCATTCATAATCATTGATCATATTCTTCATTTAAGTTGTGTGGATTAAGAGAGGATTTGTGCCGGTAAAGGGGGTTCGACAGTGAGTTTGATCTTGGTCCCTACTGCGGGTCGTATTCATATGTCCCTCTTTTGGACTGTGACATACGCCGAACCGCCCCCAACCCTCACTTAGTCCACGTTGCATAAGTTTTATCTTCTTACTTTGTTCATGAGAAAACCATGCTCTTAAAATATTTTCATATGCATAAAATAGTCATGATGCATGTACATGGAAATTCTTAAATCATCAAGCTACAGAATAGAGCACTATCCAACATGAGACCTTACCATTGAGCTAATCATCAACATAATGTTAGATAGTAACATAAGGGAACTACTAATCATCGTATAAGTTTCTACCAAGCATCTTTTGATGTAGGGTCCTAATGACCGAGAAACCTGTACAATCACTTACCTATTTTCCTTAGCAACTTGAGCTCCTTTTCTTCAGACTTTTTCACATAAAACATTCACATTGCAGTAGTTAAGACAAAATCCTAGTACTTTTAAATCTCAAGTCAACCTAAGATTTAATAGCTAAAGTCATTCCCGAATCCTTAGTCTAATACTCTGTGCAGTCTGAATCCAAAAACCGAAATAGACAGACCCAACTATCGATTACTTAGGGTTGGTTATTTTAAATGTCCAGAATCGATTTGGAATGACATTACCACTCTCAGATTCTAAAATATCCTTATTATTATTCAGCCATTAAAGAATCCGAAACTCCAATACTGGGCTGAAAACAGAGATTAATAACTAACAGATAACTACCTTGCCTATTTCATACCTTGGGTGTGGATTCGTAGGGAATGCAGGCCTTAAGTCGGGCTTTGACGAGAAGGATTACTGGTAACAGAGAGCGAGAGCTCGGGAGAGAAGAAATTGCCGAGAGTAGAAGATGTCGGCTACAGTGGTTTAAATGAAGTTTGAACCCTTTCCATTTACTTTAAATACCGATCTCAAACCTCCATTATTACAACTTTTTCCCCCAACCTGGTCGTTATTTCGGGTGTTACATCCACCCCTCCTTAAACAAAATTTTCTTCCTCGAAAATTGATCAAACAAATATCTCTGGATATTTATCTAATATGTCCTGTCGTCGCTCCCAAGTGGCTTCTTCGATGCTATGATTCTTCCATAAAACTTTGACTAATGGAATCTCTTTATTCCTCAGAGTCTTAACTGTACATTCCAATATCTGCACCGGCTTTTCTTCATACACCAGTGTCGGCTCTAACGCAATATCCTGTTGGCTGAACAACTTGCGTTGGATCTCGTATGCATTTCCTTAACATTGACACGTGAAAGACATTGTGAACCTTATCCAATGATGGAGGCAAATGTAGTCTGTAGGCTGTACTACCAATTCTAGCCAAGACAGGGAAGGGTCCAACAAACCGTGGAGTAAGTTTCCCCTTTTTGCCAAATCTTAAGACTCCCTTGAACGGTGAAACCTTCAGGAATACATCATCCCCGACCATAAATTCAAGATCCCTCCTCCTATGGTCTGCATAACTCTTCTGTCGGCTCTGAGCAGTCATCATCCTCTTCCTAATAATAGAAATCCTTTCAGACATCTGCTGCAGAAGTTCAGGTCCTAGAAGTTTTGCTTCACCAACCTCATCCCAATATATAGGTGATCTACATTTCCTGCCATATAGTGCTTCATAAGGTGCCATACTAATGGTGGACTGGTAGCTGTTTTGTAGGAGAACTCAACCAGAGGTAAGTATCGGCTCCAGGATGACTGGAAATCTAGTACACACGCCCTCAACATGTCTTCAAGTATCTGAATAGTCATCTCAGATTGACCATCTGTCTGCGGGTGAAAGGTAGTGCTGAAGGATAACCTTGTGCCAAGTGTGCCTTGTAGACCTTTCCAAAACCGAGAGGTAAACCTGGGATCACGATCAGAGACAATAGATACAGGGATCCCATGCAACCTAATAACTTCCTGTACATACAGATCAGCGAGCTGGTCCATCGAGTAGGTTGTTCTTACAGGTAAGAAATGGGCCGATTTCGTCAGTCTATCAATCACAACCCAAATACTATTATGTCCCTTAGTTGTCTTAGGTAATCCTACTATGAAATCCATAGCTATGTGTTCCCACTTCCATTCGGGAATAGGTAAAGGCTGAAGGGTACCTCTTGGACGCTGGTGCTCGGCTTTGACTTGTTGGTATACCAAGCATGACTCTACATACTTAGCAACATCACTTTTTAAGTTAGGCCACCAGTAGAGTAACTTCAGGTTTCGATACATCTTGGTGCTGCCAGGATGCACAGAAAATGGAGAGAAATGTGCCTCGGCCAAGATTAACTTACGTAATCCCTCATCATTAGGGACATACCATCGATTCCTAAACCTCAGAATCCCATCTTTGGAAAGACTAAACTCGGAGGTGGTGTCCTTCAATTTTCTCATTATGCTGATATTCTCCTCTGAATTCCTCTGTTGTGCCTCTTTGATCTTTTCCAAAACCGTTGGTTGAATGGTCAAATCGGCAAGTAAGGTTGATAACTTTGGTACTATCTCCAATTCAAATCTCTGAACTTCTGTCCCCAAAGGTATGGACATAGTTGACACAATGGGTTGCATTGTTGTTGACATCCTGCTTAATGCATCAGCTACAGAGTTAGCCTTACCCGGGTGGTACCTAATCTTAAAGTCGTAATCCTTCACAAATTCCAACCAACGTCTCTGTCTCATGTTCAATTCCTTTTGTGTAAAGAGGTACTTCAGAATTTTATGGTCAGAAAACACCTCACACGGTTGTCCATATAAATAGTGTCTCCACATCTTCAAGGCAAAAACAACAGCGGCTAATTCTAAATCATGGGTGGAATAGTTCTGTTCATAACTCTTTAGCTGCCTAGAGGCATACGCTACAACTTTACCCTCTTGCATCAAAACACAACCTAAACCAACTTTAGATGCATCACAGTATACGCTAAACTTTCCTTCTTCGGTTGGAAGAGTCAATACAGGGGTTGTTGTTAACTTCAATTTCGATGTTTGGAAGCTATCCTCACAAGCTTCGGTCCAAGAATACTTATTGTCCTTCTTCGTCAGATTCGTCAAAGGCTTAGCTATCATGGAGAATCCTTTAATAAACTTCCTGTAATACCCTGCCAAACCAAGAAAACTACGGACTTCACTGGCATTCCTCGGCTGTCGCCAATCCTTAACAGCCTGAATTTTAGTTGGATCTACTAATATGACATCGGCAGAAACAACATGACCTAAGAAGTTGACTTTATCCAGCCGAAATTTACACTTTGACAGCTTTGCATAGAGTTGCTGTTGTTTCATGGTTGTCAAAACTATCCTTAAATGTTCCTCGTGGTCAGCTTTAGTCCGTGAATAAATTAAGATATCATCTATGAACACAATTACAAACTTGTCCCAGTAATCACGAAACACTCAATTCATCAGGTCCATAAAGGCTGCTGGTGCATTAGTCAGTCCAAATGACATTACAAGGAATTCATAATGTCCATAACGGGTCCTGAAGGAAGTCTTAGGTATATCACTCTCCTTAACCTTCAGTTGGTAATACCCTGAACGCAAGTCAATCTTTGAAAACACTTTAGCTCCTTGTAATTGGTCAAAGCAAATCATCAATTCGGGGCAATGGGTACTTATTCTTAATTGTCAATTTGTTCAATTCCCTGTAATCTATACACATTCTAAAGGAACCATCTTTCTTTTCAACGAATAAAACAGGTGCACCCCAAGGAGAACTGCTAGGGCGTATAAATCCCTTGTCTACTAATTCCTGCAGTTGGACTTTTAATTCCTTCAACTCAACAGGCGCCATGCGGTATGGATTCTTAGACACCGGTAATGCCTCGGGGTACGTATCTATTACAAACTCTATTTCCTATCAGGTGGCAAACTAGGCAAATCATCCAAAAATGCCTCAGGGAACTCTCGGACTATGGGAATATCCTGTAATTCTACTCTATCCTTCATCCGAACATCCATTACACTAGCCAAGTAACTCTCACATCCTTTTTTCAATAATCGATGAATCTCTAAGGAGGATATAATCGGCATTTTACTTACCTTAAGAATAGCTTGGAAGGAATAATGATCACCATTTGGGGGTCGAAAATCAACCATCTCAGATCTACAACTTATTGTGGCATAATGCCTGAATAACCAATCCATTCCTAATATCACCTCATACCCTTTCGTGTCAATTACAATCAGTTCTACATATAGTTTCTTACCTCCTAAGGACACAACATCACCTTGAACAATCTGTTCAGAACGTTGGGACTTCCCTGATGGTAACATAACATTATATGACCTTTCGGCTGGTGAAAGTTCTAAGTTGTGATTGCATACAAACAAGGTTGATATAAACGAGTGTGTGGCTCCTGTATCTATAAGTGTGTAAGCAGCAAAACCACAGATCATAATGGTACCTGCTATGACTGTATGCTGCACGGCTTCCTCATCTTCCATCATAGCATAAACTCTAGGTGCTACCCTTGTACGGTTCTGAACTGGCGGCATGGGGCAGTCTCTGACTATATGTCCAACCTTATCACATTTGAAACAGCGGCCAGAACGCAACTTGCATTCGCCAGGGTGGTTCTTCTGACAGGTGGGGCATAAGGGTGCCAGAGGCCTCTTTCCTTTTCCTTTGTCATCATTCTGGTTGTAAGGCCTCTTCACACCTTTCTGCTGCTGTGGTCCCCTGTTATGCTGTGGCTGCCAGCCCTTATTCTGTCGTGTGGCTGTTGAACATCCTTGGTAGTCTTCTTTGACTGATCATGTTGCTCATACACTGTTATTTCAGCCTCCTCCATTTCCAAGGCCTTAGCTGTGACTTCGGTATACGGCACATTGTAGATACCAGCAGTTTTCACTTTCATATACAAGCTTGGTATTAGTCCTTGAACAAACTGATAGATCTTATCCTCCTCATCCTCTACCAGACGGGATGCAAACCGAGACAAGGTCTCAAATCTGCATATGTAATCCGTTACTGAACCAGTCTGTCGTAGATTCTTAAACTCATTTTTCTTACTGGCTCGAAGAGTTTGATTAAAATACTTGTCAAAAAAGGCAGTCTTGAACCTTCCCCAGGTCATACCTCCTGCGTCAGTCGTGCCCTGGATCGAGTCCCACCAATGCCTCGCATCCAGTTCCAAATGATAGACGGCACATGTGACCTTATCTCCCTCGTCCACCTTTGCATACTTGAACATGTCCTCCATCTTTCGAATCCATTCTTCAGTAAAAACAGGATCTAAAACTTGACCATTGAAAGTCGGGGGTCGAAGCTGGTGAAAATGCTCATCCCTATGTTCTCGGGCAATATTCGTACTCGAATTACCTTGTTCTTCCCTAGCGGTCATGAGCTGCTCAACTTGGCGGGATTGGTGAATTACTAACTCAGTTAGTTGAGCAATAGTGTGACTATTCACGTTATCATCTCTCTGTTGACCTCTCACCATCTTGGGATTCCTAAACAATTAGTCATAAACACATATTAACTTAACGACATTACTAGAATCATAAACACTTACAGTTGCTGGAGTGTGCTCATGTGACAGTCAGTGCTGGAAGGCAGTCTGCAGAATTTTTTTTTTTTTTTTTTTTTTTTTTTTTTTTTTTTTTTTTTTTTTTTTTTTTTTTTTTTTTTTTTTTTTTTTTTTTTTTTTTTTTTTTTTTTTTTTTTTTTTTTTTTTTTTTTTTTTTTTTTTTTTTTTTTTTTTTTTTTTTTTTTTTTTTTTTTTTTTTTTTTTTTTTTTTTTTTTTTTTTTTTTTTTTTTTTTTTTTTTTTTTTTTTTTTTTTTTTTTTTTTTTTTTTTTTTTTTTTTTTTTTTTTTTTTTTTTTTTTTTTTTTTTTTTTTTTTTTTTTTTTTTTTTTTTTTTTTTTTTTTTTTTTTTTTTTTTTTTTTTTTTTTTTTTTTTTTTTTTTTTTTTTTTTTTTTTTTTTTTTTTTTTTTTTTTTTTTTTTTTTTTTTTTTTTTTTTTTTTTTTTTTTTTTTTTTTTTTTTTTTTTTTTTTTTTTTTTTTTTTTTTTTTTTTTTTTTTTTTTTTTTTTTTTTTTTTTTTTTTTTTTTTTTTTTTTTTTTTTTTTTTTTTTTTTTTTTTTTTTTTTTTTTTTTTTTTTTTTTTTTTTTTTTTTTTTTTTTTTTTTTTTTTTTTTTTTTTTTTTTTTTTTTTTTTTTTTTTTTTTTTTTTTTTTTTTTTTTTTTTTTTTTTTTTTTTTTTTTTTTTTTTTTTTTTTTTTTTTTTTTTTTTTTTTTTTTTTTTTTTTTTTTTTTTTTTTTTTTTTTTTTTTTTTTTTTTTTTTTTTTTTTTTTTTTTTTTTTTTTTTTTTTTTTTTTTTTTTTTTTTTTTTTTTTTTTTTTTTTTTTTTTTTTTTTTTTTTTTTTTTTTTTTTTTTTTTTTTTTTTTTTTTTTTTTTTTTTTTTTTTTTTTTTTTTTTTTTTTTTTTTTTTTTTTTTTTTTTTTTTTTTTTTTTTTTTTTTTTTTTTTTTTTTTTTTTTTTTTTTTTTTTTTTTTTTTTTTTTTTTTTTTTTTTTTTTTTTTTTTTTTTTTTTTTTTTTTTTTTTTTTTTTTTTTTTTTTTTTTTTTTTTTTTTTTTTTTTTTTTTTTTTTTTTTTTTTTTTTTTTTTTTTTTTTTTTTTTTTTTTTTTTTTTTTTTTTTTTTTTTTTTTTTTTTTTTTTTTTTTTTTTTTTTTTTTTTTTTTTTTTTTTTTTTTTTTTTTTTTTTTTTTTTTTTTTTTTTTTTTTTTTTTTTTTTTTTTTTTTTTTTTTTTTTTTTTTTTTTTTTTTTTTTTTTTTTTTTTTTTTTTTTTTTTTTTTTTTTTTTTTTTTTTTTTTTTTTTTTTTTTTTTTTTTTTTTTTTTTTTTTTTTTTTTTTTTTTTTTTTTTTTTTTTTTTTTTTTTTTTTTTTTTTTTTTTTTTTTTTTTTTTTTTTTTTTTTTTTTTTTTTTTTTTTTTTTTTTTTTTTTTTTTTTTTTTTTTTTTTTTTTTTTTTTTTTTTTTTTTTTTTTTTTTTTTTTTTTTTTTTTTTTTTTTTTTTTTTTTTTTTTTTTTTTTTTTTTTTTTTTTTTTTTTTTTTTTTTTTTTTAGAACCCGGTCTTGCTTTCATACCATAATTGTAATGACCCAGACAGGGAGCCGTCACTTAGTCATAATCTTTTATTAATCATTGACTCAACTTCTACCTTTTCTTCTTCATTTCCAATCTAATATTTACATACATTTTTTTTGAACTCACTCTTAGACTGATAGCAGAGACGTTATAACATCAAGGGAATCTCGCCCTCTCAAACTCGATTTTTCCTTAAATCCCGTCGGCTAAATCTTACACAGATTCGAGCGGCTAAAATTGGTAATTTGATCAGTGACTTAATCGGGCAGGGGATAAATGCCCCAGACTACTCGACGTTACTCAGTTGGGGTTTGCATGGGTTTGCATGCATCAGGTGACGGAGTAATATCATCCGATTTGTCACGTGTACCCTACGTGACTCAGTTATAGACGCCCAGTAGAAAACATCCACCGGCGGTCATGGGCATTACACGTGTCTAATTAAAGACATCGCCCGGTCCCGAACATTCTCCACTAGACGTTCTTAATTACACTACATCGACCGGTGGTCATGTGTGCCTCGCATGACTAATTAAACATTCTTCGGGCACTAGACGACAAGAAATTTCTCACAACTTCCGGTAATTGAAATACTCTACATCGACCGGTCACTAGACGACAAAATGACATTTAAGTCATCCGGTAACCTAAATACACTTGATCTGCCAGTCACTAGATGACAAAACCACGTTTTCATCATCTGATGACTAAACGACAACTACATTCCCATCATCTGGTGACTAAACATACTACATCATCTGGTGAGGAAACATACTACATCATCCGGTGACTATTTGTTCAACTTCTATCATTTGACATCCACCGATGACGTTAGCCGGATGATCGCCTCATCCAGCTTCTGTCATATGGCAGTAAAACACTATAATCATCAAACAACTTCATTCAATAGGAAAGTACCACAACTCACCCAAATCTTAACTTAGTAACTATAAACCTCAAAGAGTGAGAATCATAGACTCATCCAGATTACACATAGCGAAAGACTTAAGCAAAACAGACCATTCGATAATCTTTAAAATCTTTATCAGACTCTGAAGTCTATCAATCAAATCCGTATTTCATTGTTATAAGAGATTCTATTCTACTTAGGCATCTGTTTATCATAAAATTTACTGACATACTATGAGCATAACCAGGAGACTTAATCGCATGTCCAGCCTTGCACTGTCATACTGAGCATCCTCTAGCAACCAGCTTTAAACATCATCTCTGGATTGGAAATCCTCACCTGTTAGCTCTTCACCTACATCATAAGGTTTAACTATAAGCCTAATGCTTAGTAAGGAATGCAACACTAACACGGATGCATGAATGCATAATTCGAAAAACACATGTTCATAAGTTTTTTGTTGTTCATATCTTTGCTCGTAATCATCATTCATAGTCATGGATCATATTCATCATTCATAATCATTGATCATATTCTTCATTTAAGTTGTGTGGATTAAGAGAGGATTTGTGCCGGTAAAGGGGGTTCAACAGTGAGTTTGATCTTGGTCCCTACTGCGGGTTGTATTCATATTTCCCTCTTTTGGACTGTGACATACGCCGAACCAACCCCAACCCTCATTTAGTCCACGTTGCATAAGTTTTATCTTCTTACTTTGTTCATGAGAAAACCATGCTCTTAAAACATTTTTATATGCATAAAATAGTCATGATGCATGTACATGGAAATTCTTAAATCATCAAGCTACAGAATAGAGCACTATCCAACATGAGACCTTACCATTGAGCTAATCATCAACATATTGTTAGACAGTAACATAAGGGAACTACTAATCATCGTATGAGTTTCTACCTAGCATTCTTTGATGTAGGGTCCTAATGACCGAGAAACCTGTACATTCACTTACCTGTTTTCCTTAGCAACTTGAGCTCCTTTTCTTCAGACTTTTTCACCTAAAACATTCACATTACAGTAGTTAAAACAAAATCCTAGTAGTTCTAAATCTCAAGTCAACCTAAGATTTAATAGCTAAAGTCATTCCCGAATCCTTAGTCTAATACTCTGTGCAGTCTGAATCCAAAAACCAAAATAGAAAGACCCAACTATCGATTACTCTGGGTTGGTTATTTTAATTGTCCAGAATCGATTGGGAATGACATTACCACTCTCAGATTCTAAAATAACCTTATTATTATTCGGCCATTAAAGAATCCGAAACTCCAATACTGGGCTGAAAACAGAGCTTAATAACTAACAGATAACTACCTTTCCTATTTCATACCTTGGGCGTGGATTCGTAGGGAATGCAGGCCTGAAGCCGGGCGTCGATGAGAAGGGTTACTGGTAATAGAGAGCGAGAGCTCGGGAGAGAAGAAATCGCCGATAGTAGAAGATGTCGGCTACAGTGGTTTAAATGAAGTTTGAACCCTTTCTATTTTCTTTAAATACCAGTCTCAAACCTCCATTATTACAACTTTGCCACCCAACCTGGTCGTTATTTCGGGTGTTACAGGCGCCAAGTGAACTAAAGGAGTTAAAGACTCAACTTGACGATTTGCTGGAGAAAGGATTTATCCAACCGAGTTTCTCATCCTAGAAAGCTCCGATTTTATTTGTTAAGAAAAAGGATGGATCGATGAGAATGTGTATCGACTATAGAGAGCTCAACAAAGTCACTATCAAGAACAAGTACCCACTGCCAAGAATCGATGATTTATTTGATCAATTAAAGGGAGCATCAGTTTTCTCGAAGGTTGATCTAAAGTATGGCTATCATCAGCTGAAAATTAAGGAGGACGACGTGTTCAAGATGGCGTTTTGTACTAGATATGACCACTTTAAATTCCGAGTCATGCCATTCGGATTAAGTAATGCACCAGCCACATTTATGGATCTGATGAATCATACTTTCAAGACTTTTTTGGATGACTTATAGTCTTTATTGACGACATCCTTATCTACTCAAAGAGCAAGGAGGAACATGAAGAATACTTGAGGATTATTCTATTTACTTTGAGATGCGAGAAGTTATATGCAAAGTTCTCTAAGTGTGAATTTTGGATGGAGAAAGTGGCTTTTCTTGGCCACATTATTTCAAAGGAGGGCGTAGCAGTAGACTCGTCAAAGATTGAAGTTGTTAGTAAATGACCTCAACCAAAGAATGCATCTGAAATAAGGAGTTTTTTTGGTCTTGCGGGATATTATCAGAGATTCGTGGAAGGTTTTTCAACATTAGCAAACCCGCTTACAAAGTTAACCATGAAAGGTGCCCAGTATTCATGGACTGATGAGTGCGAGCAAAGCTTTCAGGAGCTGAAGAAAATGTTAGTCATAGCCCCTGTACTTACTATACCATCTTGTAGTACCCGGCAATTTATCGGCTCGGGTTGTAGTGAGTATTGATAAATGTACATTTATTTTGAAGAAATAAAATAAATGTGAATATTGGGATTTATTACGGAATTTATTGGAAGGAAGAGTTAGTGGGTAATTGAAAATTAATGGTGTAAAAGTGGTTTTTGATTTGTTAAAATAAATAGAAAAGAAAAAAATAAAAGAAGGGATAAGGAATTGAAATGGTTACTTTTTAGTCCAAATAAAGTAGGTAAATAATTGAATGTGTTTTCATTCAATAAAATTGTGATACCTCCTTTTTCATTTATCCTTACCTCTTACCTTTTAATTAAATTTAAAAAGTCAAGGTATAAAAAGGGGTGTTGTGTCGTTGATGGAATGAAAGGGAAGGAGAAGTCGATGTTTGAAAAGTTAATGAAAAAGAAAGAAAATGAAATGAAGGGATGAAGACTAGTCAAAGTTTGAATAGTCAAACTTATCATGCTTTTATTAGTTATGTGTGAAGAAAATAAAAAGGGGAGGTAAGAATGATGTTCACGTTGAGGATTATGTGTATGAGATGAAGTGAATAGAAACTATGTGTAATATGTTAAAAGCTACATGTAGTTGTGAGCATAGTAAAAGGTAATTTACTAGGCTTTAAAATCAAACACCTCACCACTCAAATGTTTAACCCTTAGCCCTTTCTTTCTCCTCTCCCCTTCACGCAAACTCCCTTTCTCCTCCAATGGCCGACAAAATTTCCACACATTGAAGATCCATTTCCTTGAAGATTTGTAAGGTAAGGCAAAAGTTGGTTAGAGTTTATGCAAACTTAAGGGTGTGATGCTTAATAGAAATGATTTTTAGGGATTTTTATGAATGTGAAAACCCCTAATGGATGCACGAAATTCAGGTTCTCTTGCTGGTTCCTTCTGTTAAATGATGTTTTGTAACGCCGCGAACCCGCCCCGGCTCGGTGCGCTACGTTTGCAAACAAAACCCGCGTTTAAAACATCGTTTAAAAGTAATTTAATAAAATTCCTGACTCGGTTTTCGAGTTTTCCGAACCCTCAATTTCCCTTGGAAAGCGTGTCTAAAATACTTTAAAATACGTTGGAAAAATGTCGGGTTAAAATGGTTTGGAAAATTGAAGATTAAAAAAAAATTTAAAAAAAAAACAAAGAGGGGCGCTGCTGGGCGCCGCGCGCGCGCACAGCTCGCGCGCCACGCGCCTGGCGCGCCCCTGGCGCGCGCGCAGAGCGCGCCCAGCGTGTGTCGGAGGCGATTATTCGCCTCCCGGTCGCGATTACTCGCCACCTCCTCTGCCGTTTCCGCCAAAAATCGCCCCAGAGGCAATTACTCGCCTTCCCACGGCGTCCACTCGCCACCTCCTCGGGTTTTTGACCCCAAAACGCCCAAAAACTTGACTTTTTCCCGACTTTTTGACTTACCTTCACTTCCTTCATTTTTCTACGACTAAACACCTCCAAAAATTCCGAAAATTTAAACATACCTTCCCGACACCTAAACCTTCAAAGCTCATCAAAATTATGGAAAACCGACTTCAAACGGAGAAATACAAAAATAGAAAACTTAACCCGACGTTAGTTATTTAAAAATAAAAACGGGCGGCATAACGCCTAAAATCTTAAAAACCCAAAACTTTAAATCCAAACACAAAATATATATTTTCAAGCTTCCAAATACAACAACCATCATCCAAAACTCCACCGACTCGAAAACGTTAATATTTAATACGAAAAAATTTATAAAAACAACGTACCAACACGTATCAAATCTCCCAGTGTAATATCCGGCTTGTACGGATTTTTGGACTTAATATATTATATTCATGTTTTATCATATAATGGCATTTTTCGTAAATATGTCAAATCAAATCAGTTTCGCAAACGGAAACCGTCATTATGATCATAACGAATAATAAGAATTTTAAGGAAATTCTGGGAATTTTCAGAGATTAAACGCTATATTCCGAGTAATTATCTCTATCGTAATGTGAAGAACGTCCTCGTAAAAATAGTAAACGAGGTCCGAATTGGGAACGGACAGTTTTAATGAATCCCAAATAATAAGTTGGACTTATTGGCGAAATATGGAAATTTGGAAAAGTCAAATCGTTGTACGATTAACGAACCGAATGACGAAACTTATATAAAAATCAAAGAAGGGCATTTTAGTAATTTTCAAGGTAAATATTATAAAATAGCTTAAAAACCTTTTCTCCTACATTTTGGTTTCTCTTCTACGACTTCCAGAGAGCTTTCTCTGTTTCTTCCCACGGCGATTCAACGATTCCGACCTCCGTTCTCTTCCGTTTCTCCTCCGTTATTCGTGATTCTTCCTCCTCTCGCTATCCTAGGTATGAATCTACGTTCTTAGAGCGTTTATTTCGAGTTTTATGAAGAATAAACAATTAGGGTTTCGTTAGGGTTTCGTCAAAAATGCGAATTAGGGTTCGTAATTAATAGGGTAGCCTTGATTAAGTATATATTGCACGTATTTGACGTTATTGGACGAAGTTAAATCAAATCGTGAAAAGGTTAAAAATTAGGAATTTTTGGAAAAGTTCGCTAATTGTAATTATGAACCATCGAGCGTGAATTAGTCGTTTAGGTATCTCGATTTGATGAGTTAGAAGTTTTAAGGAATTCCTTAGTTAAGGTTTCGTTGAATTTGGACGTTTAGAAGTTTAAATTCGTTTTAACGATAAACGCTTTGAATTGCTTAGGTGAACGACTCTCTTGGACGAAGCTCGAGAATCTGTGCGCGCAAGGTAAGTTCTCGTGACTTACTCTGGCCGATTGGCCTACACCGTACTTCGATTTAGCGTCGAGGATCTTGGAGGATTGATTGTTTTAACTGCTTTGGTTGGGTAGTTAGGTTTAAACGTTTTGTAGGTTATTTCATTTACAGTCTTGATGGTACGCATGCTTGTTTGTTTACTTTTATATTGAACTGTTCATGCATCACGTATTTTAACTTGGCATGAAAACGAATTTCCGCACTGCACGATGTTTTCTGAAAACCATGTGGCCCAGAAATTGGGGGCTCTTGATCTATCGTGCGGGCCGATTAAGGGTCTGGCCAATACCACATCTCATGTACTGTAATTAATGAATGTAATCTGTTATCTGGTCACGCGAGGTGGGGCTCAGGCACGGCTGTACGTGTTGTAAGCGTGTACCCCCCTCCTCTAACCGCACGGGGTAGTCCGACCGCAGGATGGGCCCCCTTCGGTTAGGGGGATGAGATCTCGGTGATATACTGTCTGCGACGCTCTGTTATGCATGATTTCTGAACTCCATATGCACTGCACGCATCTGCATTTACGTAGAATTTACTGAGCCTGTTAACTCATAGGTGTCTGTATGGTGTAGGTGACATTTTAGGTGACATCGAGCCAGGTGAGGACGAGGTTCCCCCTCCCGAAGTCTGATGCAGTTGACGGAGAATGACCCGTGGGGATATCGGTGTAAGTATTTTGTGGGATTTAATGGATGACACGTATGTATAGACGAACATGTTTGGATATGGTTAGATGTTAGGTTTATATTTGATGTTTTAAACGTTTTTAGAAATCTGTTTATAATCGGTGTTTTGATAGTTTTTACTGGAACTGCTTGGAATTTGAAACAGGATGATTAGACAACTTTTAAACGTATCCATGCAGTTCGTTTTTAAGAAGTTTTATTGCGTTTAAAATATTGTGTTATTTGAGGAATTGTGGCTCTCTGGAATCGGATTCCAGAGAGCAGATCAGATTGTGGTTTTGCTCTCTGGAGTTTCCAGAGAGCACTTGGAAAAAAATGGCATAAGAGAAGTGATGAAGAGAAAGAGAGATGGCGATCGAAGGCAATGGTGGATCGCTGCATGCTGTGCGATCGCTGCACAAGTGTGCAGCGATCGAACTCTGCAGCATGCAGAGATTGATCGCTGCATGCTACCCAGCATGCCGCGATCAAGCGCTGCATGCTGCACAGCATGCAGCGATCAGGCGCTGCATGCTGCAGCGTCTGGTCGCTGCCCTCTGTTTCTGGGCTGGACAGTTTTGCCCTCCCGATTGTTTTAATTGAATTTAGTTTCGAAATCAGTTTTTAATTAATTAGTTTTTAATTGTTTTATTAACAATTTTATGTTTGTTTTAAATGGTTTTCCAAACAACACTGACGATTTCAATTCCGATTCAGTTTCCGCTTAAAGTGTAAAATAAAAATGAAAAATTTATACGGGTAAATGGGTACAGTATTAGGGGTGTTACAGTTATGGTATCAGAGCCCCCGGGTTTTAAAATCGATTCTGTAGACTGCTCGACTGCACAGCCACTACGCGGACATCCTTCATCAACTGTAAGTCTGTTTATAGCTTTGTTTGATTTGTTTCTTAGGATTATCTGTTTAATTTGTTATAGGCTTTTTACACTATGACTCGAGGAAGAGATCCTAAAGATGACGCGCTAGATCGATTTACGGAGTTGATAGATCGCCAGTCTCAGCATATGGACAGGCAAGCGCAACAGATTACGGACTTAGTGAATCGGGAGAACCAGAGAGCCCACGATTTGATAGTTCCCAATAGCCAGGGCGTGCAGAAGTTTCAGGGCCTACGGCCTCCAGTATTTGATGGTCGATCATCGGATCCTACTGTTGCTGAGGAATGGATCCGAGTTATGAAGGATATGTTAGCTTATGCCGACGTGGGGAACGGGAGCAAGGTGGCGTATGCTACCTTTCACTTAGCGATGGATGCCCGTTTCTGGTGGGATTCGATTAAGGTGACGACGGACGTATCTATTATGACTTGGGATCGGTTCAAGTTTCTATTCTTCGATAAGTATTTTAGCCGCACAGTGAGGGAGGCCAAGAGGAACGAGTTTATGCAGCTGAAGCAGACTGGTTCAGTTGCTGATTATATTCGGAGGTTTGAGGCATTATCCAGATTTGCACCTCGTCTTGTTAGCGATAATGAAGAGAAGGTGCACCAGTATATGGAGGGACTTAATCCGGAGATCCGGATGCACGTGGTTGTCTCAGGTATTATAGACGTGCCCTATTCTGATATCACGGCCAGAGCTCTGGATATTGAGGCTGCAAGAGCCACTTGTGTTAGACCGAGGGAGCCAGCGAAGGGCTTCTTTCGAGAGATCCGTCCTCAGTCACAGAACCGAGGAGGGCAGCCGAGAGCACAGCAGCCTCAGCAGCAGCCAAGGGGTGTGAAGAGACCTCTTGAGGGAGGTATGGATCGGGGTAAAGGGAAGCAAGTGCAGGGGGCTTCTCAGATACCGTGGTGCCCCATTTGTCAGAGAGAACACAGTGGTGAGTGCCGTGTTGGCACTAATCGATGCTTTAGATGTGGGGAGCTTGGCCATTACGTCAGAGATTGCCCGAAGCCTGGCCGAGACCAGTTAGGTGGAGATCAGAGGAGAGTGACCCCAAGGGTCTTCGCATTTATAGAGCCAACCGATGTTGATGACGATGATCAGCCTGCTGTGATGGCAGGTACTATTCTGATTATGGGTACAGCTGTATTTACTTTGATGGATACAGGAGCTACGCACTCATTTATATCGATTGCTTGCATGTCTAGACTGAGATTAGTGCCAGAGTTAGCAGAGTGCGAATATAGTGTGATGTTGCCCTCAGGAGAGCGTATGCAGTCACGTCAGATTGTGCAGGGCAATATTGTCTCGGTTGGATGTAATACCCTCTATGCTCGCCTTATTGTTATGGGCATAGAACACTATGATCTGATCTTAGGAATGGACTGGCTAGCATAGCACTTCGCCACCATCAATTTTCGATCCGGGATGTTTACTTCCGACCCCCGGGTAAAGCCGAGTTTTCTTATCAGGCGATGAACAGATTGAGTAGCTCGCCTATTTCTTATTCCATGATGGTCAACGAGCAGTTTAAAGGTGCGTGCTCTATTTATTTGGCCTCTGTCTTTGATTGTCAGTTGCTCAGCGGAGAAAACTCGAGCGATATTCCTATTGTCAGAGAGTTCTCTGGGATATTTCTAGATGATCTTCCCGGTTTACCACCAGACCGGGAGATTGAGTTTACTATTGATGTGTATCCTAACTCTGCACCGAGGTTTAAAAACCCGTATCGATTGGCACCAGCTGAGTTGAGAGAGCTGAGGACTCAGCTTGACGAGTTGTTGGAGAAGGGTTTCATTCGACCCAGTGTTTCTCCTTGGGGTGCGCCCGTTTTATTTGTCAAGAAGAAGGACGGGACCCTCAGGATGTGTATTGATTACAGGGAGCTGAATAAGCTCACAGTGAAGAATAAGTATCCGCTACCTCGTATCGATGACTTATTTGATCAGCTACAGGGTGCCCGAGTATTTTCCAGGATCGACCTGCGGTCGGGTTATTATCAGCTGAAAGTCCGGAGGGATGATATTCAGAAGACAGCATTCCGAACGAGGTATGGGCATTTTGAGTTCCTTGTCATGTCTTTCGGACTTACTAATGCCCCTGCAGCGTTTATGGACCTGATGAACCGTGTCTTCAAGGAGTATCTAGATAAGTTCGTGGTGGTTTTCATCGATGACATCTTGATTTACTCTAAGACAAAGGAAGAACACGAGGACCATCTGAGGATCGTTTTGCAGATTCTGAGTCAACGCCAGCTGTATCCAAAGTTTTCGAAGTGCGAGTTTTGGCTTGACTGAGTGAGCTTCCTTGGCCATATTATATCACAGGACGGAGTTTCTGTGGATCCGAGCAAGATTCAGGTGGTCAGAGATTGGCCACAGCCGAAGAACGTACGTGAGGTGCGTGGATTTCTCGGATTGGCCGGTTATTATCAGAAGTTTATAGAGGTATTCTCGAAGATCGCACTTCCTCTTACACGATTGACTCGGAAGAACGAGAAGTTTGTATGGTCGGCTGCTTGTGAAGATAGTTTTATGGAGTTAAAGCAGAGATTGACCACCGCTCCAGTACTGGCGCTACCTGTTGAAGGTGTCAGATACAGTATTTATTGCGATGCATCTAGAGTGGGACTCGGTTGTGTGTTGATGCAGGAGGGGAGAGTTATTGCATATGCTTCTCGGCAGTTGAAGCCGTACGAGCAGAATTACCCTACGCACGACCTTGAGTTAGCAGCTGTGGTCTTCGCACTGAAGATATGGAGACATTATTTATATGGGCAGCAATGTGAGATATTTTCTGACCACAAGAGCCTGAAGTACTTATTTACGCAGAATGAGCTGAATATGCGACAGAGACGATGGCTCGAGTTCGTCAAAGATTATGATTTTGATATCAAGTACCATCCGGGGAAGGCGAACAAGGTTGCTGATGCCTTGAATAGAGTGCCTTTTGCGAGTCAGCCTTCATTAGCAGCGATGTCAGTTACGCTGCGGTCTGAGATTGAGAGATTCGATGTGGAGATAGTGGCAGAGTTGTCCAGTATGCTCGCCAACATTTCTCTCAGGCCGACTATTCTAGATCGTATACGCGAGGCTCAGCTGAGTGATTCAGAGTGTATGGAGCTTCGATCGAGTATGACCTTGGGAGACTCGTCGGATTTCCATTTATCTTGTAACGACCCTAATACTGTACCCATATATACCCTTAATTACCGTACAAATTTTTCATTTTATCCTAATATCTTAAATTAAACTCTAGGCGGAAACTAAACCGAAATCGAAACCGGAATCGAAATCGGAATTAAAATCTAACCTTTAAAACATTTAAATAGAAACTTAAAACATTCAATAACAAGTTAAAATAAATATTTAATTAAACAATTATTTGTGGGGAGGACAAAACTGTCCATCACAAACAAAATCAGGGCAGCGACTGGGCGCTGCCCCTGATCGCCGATCGCTGCACACTTGCAGCGATCCCTTCTTCAGCGACCCTCTTCAGCTTCTCTACACTTAACCAAAATTTTAAAACTTTAAACAACAAGCTCTCTGGAATTCCGATTTCCAGAGAACATAACACTTGTAAACCTTCAAACAATGCTCTCTGGAAATCAAATTCCAGAGAGTAACCTTCTTATATCCAACGCGTTTTTATCACAAAATACTGCAATCAAATTAGAATTTAACTCAACCAAAACCTTCTAAATTCAACTAACTCACAGCGGACTTTGCGAAATCCAACTGCATGGATAGCTCTAAAAAACCGAGCTTATCCGTAATAACTCCTAAAGTCATTTAAAACGTTTTCATAACATTTAAAATACAGTTTAAATCAAATATATCTATATAACGTTAAATACAATTAAACCCAAACAATTCCAGAATTTCAAAACAAGTTAAACATCCTATACATATTCATCGAAACATCCCAGAATATACTAAAAAGACCCTCAAAAGCTATACATACGTCCCCACGGGTCAAATGAGCCTCGACTGCGCCAGCACACCACCGCAACCATCCTCGATCAACCGAACTCATGCCTCAGGAGGAGGAATCCCATCCTCACCTGGATCCTCGGAGTGTATGTCACCTACACCATACATAACACACTATGAGATAAAAATCTCAGTAAGCTCTAGTAAATGCAACTACATGCTATGCTATGCGTGTGAGTTCAGAAATCATGCAGCATTTTCTTTACTTATTCATTAGGGATCACCGAGATCTAATCCTCCTAACTAGAGAGAGCACATCCAGCGGGCGGACTACTCTTTCCGGTTAGAAGAGGGGGGTACACGCTTACAACACGTACAGCCGTGCCTGAGCCCCACCTCGCATGACCATCGTATGAGTGCATAATAAATGTGGT
Source organism: Begonia masoniana (assembly GCA_022432975.1). Taxonomy (NCBI): domain Eukaryota; kingdom Viridiplantae; phylum Streptophyta; class Magnoliopsida; order Cucurbitales; family Begoniaceae; genus Begonia; species Begonia masoniana. The sequence continues at coordinate 47,729,218 of CM039511.1, read as the reverse complement.
ACTGTGACCAGCCCGTAGTCGGCCTCCACAGTAGGTCCCGCCCCTCTCCAGGCCACATTGTGAGTACATAATAGATGTGGTACTGTGACCAGCCCGTAATCGGCCTCCACAGTAGGTCCTGCCCCTCTCCAGGCCACATCGCCAAGTTAAAAAAAAACATCGTGCGGAAATTCATTTTCATGCTTTTCTTTTAAAACACGTGATGCATGAACAGTTCATAACATAATTTAAATACTCAGCATACGTACCATCAAGACTGTAAAAGGAAACCTAACCTACGAAACAATTAAACCTAACTACCCAACCGAAGCAATATAAACTAGCGCGTCATCAAAATCCTCGAAAACGACTTCGAAGCACGGTGTAGGCCAATCGGCCGGAAAGGAATCACGAGAACTTACCTTGTGCACGCTGCAATCCAAGTTTCGTCCACGAGCACTGTTTACCTAAGCAATTTAGAACGTTTATCGTTAAAACGAATTTAAACTTCTAAACGTTCAAATTCAACAAAACCTCAATCCAAGGAATTTCTTAAAGCTTTAACTTAACTAATCCAATTCATTGAGTTGTTCATTCGAGTATTTTACGCTCGGAACCTCAATTTACAATTTACGAGTTTACCCTAAATCTCGAAATTTCGTAAATTCTAACATTTTTTTCCTAAATCGATTAGATTCGTCCAAATACACCCAATACGTTCAATATATACTTAATCATCGACGACCTATCGATTACGAGCTCTAAATCTCGTTTTTAATCGAAAACCTAAACGAATCTAAACGTTTAAAACTTTACGAAACTCGAATTCCAATGCTCTAAAACTATAGAGACTTACCGAGAACGTCAATTGGAGGAGAACACGTGAAGAAAACGGAACGAACGGAGGAGAAATCGGAGTTCGGAATCGTTGAAACCCTTGGCGGCCAGAGGGTTCGTGAGAGAGAGAGAAGAACAGAGAAGTTCTTCTCTGTAAATGATTTTCGTTAGAAAATCACTAAGGCTTTATGCCTTTTAATAGTCAATAAACATTAACTCCATAAATGACGATTTTGCCCTTAGCTTATATTATATATTTGTTTCGTCCTTCGTTTCATTAATCGTCCCACGATTCGGATTCTCGGAAGTTCCGTATTTTGCCATTTACTCTTATTCATTACCAGAGCTTTACCAAAACTGTCCGTTCGCAATTTGGACCTCGTTTACTATTTTTATTAAAACGTCATTTACTTTACGATAGACCTAATTACTCGGAATATAGTGTTACTATTCCAAAAATTCCCATAATTTCCTTAAAATTCTTATTATTCGTTAGGATCGTAATGACGCTTTCTTTTTATGAAACGGACCTGGTTTGACATATTTACCAAAAATGCCACTATATAATAAAATAACAATATAATATATTAAATCTGAAATCCGTACAAGCCGGATATTACATATCTGATGATGGTATTCTGAAGTTCCGGCATAGGTGGTACGTGCCTAACGATGAGGATCTGAAGAAGGAGATATTGGCCGAGGCACATTCTTCGGCATATTCTGTACACCCGGGAAGTACCAAGATGTACCGGGATTTGAAACAACACTTCTGATGGCCGAACATGAAGAGGGAGGTTGCCAAGTATGTTGAGACCTGCCAAGTATGTCAGCAGGTAAAGGCAGAGCACCAGAGACCGGCCGGAACGTTATTGCCACTGCCGATTCCGGAGTGGAAGTGGGAGCGGATCTCTATGGACTTTATTGTGGGGCTCCCGAGGACGACGAAGGGCCATGATGGCATATGGGTTATTGTGGACCGATTGACAAAGTCGGCCCATTTCTTATATGTGAGGATGGCATCGTCTATGGATCAGCTCGCAGAGCTCTATGTACAGGAGATTGTTAGACTTCACGGCGTGCCAGTTTCTATTGCCTCCGACAGAGATCCGAGATTCACGTCAAAGTTCTGGAAGAGTCTACACAAGGCTATGGGAACGCAGCTTAATTTCAGCACCGCGTTTCATCCTCAGACTGACGGACAGACAGAGAGGACGAATCAGATTCTGGAGGATATGCTCAGAGCATGTGTGCTGGAGTTTCAGGGATCGTGGAGCCGCTATTTACCTCTGATTGAGTTCTCGTACAACAACAGCTTCCAGGCTACGATTGGCATGGCTCCATATGAGGCGTTGTATGGTCGCAAGTGTAGGTCTCCGTTACATTGGGACGAGGTTGGCGAGGCCAGCATCGTTGGTCCAGAGATTCTACAGCAGACGGCAGAGAAGATTGCCATTATCCGACAGCGTATCGAGGTAGCTCAGAGCAGACAGAAGAGCTATGCTGACACTAGACGGAGAGAGCTAGAGTTTGAAGAAGGTGACGAGGTCTACCTTAAAGTTTCTCTGTTCAAAGGCGTTGCGAGATTTGGAAGGAGGGGTAAGCTAAACCCTCGTTATGTGGGGCCCTTTCCTATTCTGAAGAGGATCGGGAAGATGGCGTATCGACTATAGCTTCCGGCTTCTATGGAGAGTATCCACGATGTATTCCACGTGTCTATGCTTCGGAGATGTTTACGTGATCCATCGCACGTCGTGGAGGCTACAGAGATCGAGGTACAGCCTACCTTGACTTACGAGGTGGGGCCGGTACGCATTTTGGAGTATTCCACCAAAGTCTTACGCAACAAAGAGATTCCACTGGTCAAAGTCTTGTGGCACAACCATGAGGTGGAAGAGGCTACGTGGGAGCGACAACAGGATGTGATGACTAAATATCCTGAGCTATTTGTATGATTTAATTTTGTGGACAAAATTCTAAATAAGGTGGGTAGAATGTAATATTCGGCTTGTACGGATTTTTGGACTTAATATATTATATTCATGTTTTATCATATAATGGCATTTTTCGTAAATATGTCAAATCAAATCAGTTTCGCAAACGGAAACCGTCATTATGATCATAACGAATAATAAGAATTTTAAGGAAATTCTGGGAATTTTCGGAGATTAAACGCTATATTCCGAGTAATTATCTCTATCGTAATGTGAAGAACGTCCTCGTAAAAATAGTAAACGGGGTCCGAATTGCGAACGAACAGTTTTAATGAATCCCAAAGTTGGACTTATTGGCGAAATATGGAAATTTGGAAAAGTCAAATCGTTGGACGATTAACGAACCGAATGACGAAACTTATATAAAAATCAAAGAAGGGCATTTTAGTAATTTTCAAGGTAAATATTATAAAATAGCTTAAAAACCTTTTCTCCTTCATTTTGGTTTCTCTTCTACGACTTCCAGAGAGCTTTCTCTGTTTCTTCCCACGGCGATTCAACGATTCCGACCTCCGTTCTCTTCCGTTTCTCCTCTGTTCTTCGTGATTCTTCCTCCTCTCGCTATCCTAGGTATGAATCTACGTTCTTAGAGCGTTTATTTCGAGTTTTATGAAGAATAAACAATTAGGGTTTCGTTAGGGTTTCGTCAAAAATGCGAATTAGGGTTCGTAATTAATAGGTAGCCTTGATTAAGTATATATTGCACGTATTTGACGTTATTGGACGAAGTTAAATCAAATCGTGAAAAAGTTAAAAATTAGGAATTTTTGGAAAAGTTCGCTAATTGTAATTTCGAACCATCGAGCGTGAATTAGTCGTTTAGGTATCTCGATTTGATGAGTTAGAAGTTTTAAGGAATTCCTTAGTTAAGGTTTCGTTGAATTTGGACGTTAGAAGTTTAAATTCGTTTTAACGATAAACGCTTTGAATTGCTTAGGTGAACGACTCTCTTGGACGAAGCTCGAGAATCTGTGCGCTCAAGGTAAGTTCTCGTGACTTACTTTGGCCGATTGGCCTACACCGTACTTCGATTTAGCGTCGAGGATCTTGGAGGATTGATTGTTTTAACTGCTTTGGTTGGGTAGTTAGGTTTAAACGTTTTGTAGGTTATTTCATTTACAGTCTTGATGGTACGCATGCTTGTTTGTTTACTTTTATATTGAACTGTTCATGCATCACGTATTTTAACTTGGCATGAAAACGAATTTCCGCACCGCACGATGTTTTCTGAAAACCATGTGGCCCAGAAATTGGGGGATCTTGATCTATCGTGCGGGCCGATTAAGGGTCTGGCCGATACCACATCTCATGTACCTTAATTAATGAATGTAATATGTTATCTGGTCACGCGAGGTGGGGCTCAGGCACGGCTGTACGTGTTGTAAGCGTGTACCCCCCTTCTCTAACAGCACGGGGTACTCCGACCGCAGGATGGGCCCCATTCGGTTAGGGGGATGAGATTTGGTGATATACTGTCTGCGACGCTCTGTTATGCATGATTTCTGAACTCCATATGCACTCCACGCATCTGCATTTACGTAGAATTTACTGAGCCTGTTAGCTCATAGGTGTCTGTATGGTGTAGGTGATATTTTAGGTGACATCGAGCCAGGTGAGGACGAGGTTCCCTCTCCCGAAGTCTGATGCAGTTGACGGAGAATGACCCGTGGGAGTGTGCTGAGCAGTCGGCGCATTTTGACCCGTGGGGATGTCGGTGTAAGTATTTTGTGGGATTTAATGGATGACACGTATGTATAGACGAACATGTTTGGATATGGTTAGATGTTAGGTTTATATTTGATGTTTTAAACGTTTTTAGAAATCTGTTTATAATCGGTGTTTTGATAGTTTTTACTGGAACTGCTTGGAATTTGAAACAGGAGGATTAGACAACTTTTAAACGTATCCATGCAGTTCGTTTTTAAGAAGTTTTATTGCGTTTAAAATATTGTGTTATTTGAGGAATTGTGGCTCTCTAGAATCGGATTCCAGAGAGCAGATCAGATTGTGGTTTTGCTCTCTGGAGTTTCCAGAGAGCACTTGGAAAAAAATGGCATAAGAGAAGTGATGAAGAGAAAGAGAGATGGCGATCGAAGGCAATGGTGGATCGCTGCACAAGTGTGCAGCGATCAGGCGCTGTATGCTGCAGCGTCTGGTTGCTGCCCTCTGTTTCTGGGCTGGACAGTTTTGCCCTCCCGATTGTTTTAATCGAATTTAGTTTCGAAATCAGTTTTTAATTAATTAGTTTTTAATTGTTTTATTAACAATTTTATGTTTGTTTTAAATGGTTTTCCAAACAACACTGACGATTTCAATTCTGATTCAGTTTCCGCTTAAAGTGTAAAATAAAAATGAAAAATTTATACGGGTAAATGGGTACAGTATTAGGGGTGTTACACCCAGTCACCAACTAGATACATCAAAAATACCAAAATAATAATCATCACTCACAACCCTCCGAAGACCATGATCGAGACGCCCCGACAACTGCCTGCACCGGCATGCCCTATACATCACCAACTGCGCACCAAGCCTAGCTTTCCTTAGGTCCTCACCTGTACTCCCGTCTATACCTACACCACGGAACACAAAACATCAGCCTAATGCTTAGTAAGTAGGGAAATATGCATACAACAAACATAATGCAACACAACCCCTAACAGATGAGGTTTCTACTCGCTCAGTTGCTGTTCTTTCGTTTGCTACTCGTTGCTTTTCGTTTGTTCATTCACATAACCAAAACTCATCACAAATGCTAACACCGCACCTTAACGCGACTAGGCAACTCACACGGAGTCCCTCGCAGGTGTCCAACTCACACAGTGTCCCACGCAAGTGCCACCCTAACGCGACTAGGCAACTCCACTGGAGTCCCTCGCAGGTGTCACTCACACAAAGTTCCCCGCAAGTGCCACCCTAACGCGACTAGGCAACTCCACCGGAGTCCCTCGCAGGTGTCACTCACACAAAGTCCCCCGCAAGTGCCACCCTAACGCAACTAGGCAACTCCATCGGAGTCCCTCGCAGGTGTCACTCTAACGCGACTGGGAGACTCAACAATAGTCCCTCGCAGGTACCACCTTAACGCGACTGGACAACTCCCCTGGAGTTTCCCGCAGGTGCTACCCTAACGCGGCTAGGCGACTCAACAACAGTCCCTCGCAGGTACCACCTTAACGCGACTGGACAACTCCCAAGGAGTTTCCCGCAGGTGCTACCCTAACGCGACTAGGCGACTCCGACACAAACCACCTCACGATTCAACTCACACCATCCCTTACGGTTCAAGCTCACCATGCAAAACCATGCTTAAAAATCGTTTCTCGTCGTTTGAAAACCGTGATGCATGTCACACAAAAACTCAACACAAAACCAAACAAAACAACCAAACAAAGCAAACAACCCACTTCCCTACCGTTCCATGGTGTAGGCCCGAAGGCAAACCACACACATCCGCTACTTACCTAGATTCCTTGTGCGTGCTCGCAATTATATGCCCGGTTAGCCAAATCGTTCACTCGTCAACCTAACCTAATAAAAGAGAAATCACTTAGCAATGCACTAACCATAGGTTTTAACCAACTTTTCAACCTAACATACAAAACCCAAAATTCCTAGATTTTCTATCGTCCAACCAAATCACTCGCTCGATTACCTAATATAACAAAAACTCAACTTAGAAATTTACTAATGAACTCAAAAGAAATTCTTAGCCTAAACTAACTAAAACTGTCACAAACTTCCTTCCCCAAAACACAAAACCCGAATTATGCACCATTTTGACCGTCAAACTTCAAACGGTCGTAACTCCCTCATTTTTCAACGGATTTCGACGTGCCACCCCAATCTGTAAACCTGTACACGTCTACTATCCATTGAAACACTCAAATCAACCAAACAATATATTAGCCTAGCTGAAATCCAGAAAACTGAATTGGCCCCCTTTTTAGTAAAACCGGTTTTTCCCAAACTCAACTCCAATCTTCCATTTCTCTCCAAAAATCAACCTAAACTAATCCCTTCAATAACTAAATCATCAAATCTAGAAGGAAAACCAACATTTACTCTTCATTTTCGGACTTCACTATTTAGGGTTTTCAAACCCTATGCAATCTTCACCAAAATCCTCTAAAAACCCATAAAAACTAACCCTAATGTATAAAACTAAAAAACCCCACTAAAACTAACCTTAAAACCTTGAAGAACCTTGATGGAATGAATCTTGGAAAAGCTTCAATGGCTGCCGTTGATGGTGGGAGGAGAAGAAGAAGACAAGTGCTTCACTTTACCATTTTTCCTCTTTTTATAAAACCTTTTCTTTTTCTTTATTTAATTCATTTAATAACCTATTAAAATTACACAAGTGCCCTTCCATACACTTCAACGTGGCTGCCATCTCTTCTCCCTCCATTTCCATTCAATTACTTCATTTAATTTCCCTTTTAATTTTTAACAACTAATTTCTATTGGTCCATTTGTTGTTTGACTTTTCAAACCTAATTGGCTTTGAATTTTCAACCCCATCTCTTCTCTACTTTCCTTCAACGTGATTGGCATCTTCAAACACCACTTTTCATTAGCTTTTTACTACATTTTGATTGGTTAAAAGAGTTAGACTTTTCAAGCCAATTCTCTCCACCAATCACCATTGAGTTTGACTTGTCAAACTCTCCACTTCTCATTTCACTTCTAATACCCTTCAACAATAAATTCTCATACATTTCTAGCCTAGGCTAACTCATTCTACGTCGTACCTAGGCTACGCACGTAATAGAAATTCTCGGGTGTTACATGTTTAATCACGATATAAAATCATGTTGGGGGTTTATATGAAGAGATTATGGTATTGATTAAAGGTGTTAAGAAATTAGAATTTTATAACAGGGCAGGTTCGGTTTTGCACTGTTTCGGCTAAGCTAATGATATTGGGTTATAAAATGGATCAAACTATTAGAAACTATATACCCTAAGGTTTGCATAGCATCTTGAATCATCAGATTCGGACATGTATACGATTTATTACGAATTTTCGAAGTTGGATAAAAAAATTAAGATTTAAAAACCGGGCAGTTTCAGTTTTCTTGAGATCTGACCTAGCCTTTGATTCTAATTTGTTAAATGGCTTGTATCACTTGATAGGGGACTCTTAAAGGAGTTCATAGAAACTTGAATCACTCGATTTCATTAAGAATTGATTAAGTTATGAATTCTTGAAGTTATTGTGTAAAAACTGGAAATTTTCAGCGGTCAGTTTGGTTTTTGGTCTCTCTGTCGCGATTCTATTTTATTTTTAATAAATGGTTGATTCCATGTTAAAATAGACATAATGAGGTTTCCAAAACAGGTTGGATCATTGAAAACGGATGAAAATCGAGAAAGTTATAAGTGTTTGAAGTTGGACAAAATTTATAGTGTAATCCGAAAAGTTCTGGTGTGTTTTAAGTGTCTGATTTTTATGTCTTGTTAGGTTACTTGAGATTAACAAAAGCAGGGCCAAAGACTTCCAAGCTTGAATTGCTAAGGACCCGAGCTAAGTTCTCATGAGTTACTCTGGCCGATTGGCCTACACAGTAAATCGAGGTCGCGTCGAGGATTATTGTGGATTTGTTTTTTTAAACGCTTTGGTTGGGTAGTTAGGATTAGTTCTTTTATAGGATATGCTTTTAATTGCTTTTATTGTCTCGATGGTACGTATGTTGTATGTTTATATTACGTTATAAATTGTTCATGCATCACGTCTTTTCAATTATGCATAGAAAATGAATTTCCACACTATGTTTTAAAGAAAATGACGATGTGGCTCGAAAAGGGGCTATTGACATATTGTGTCACGACCCTAATACTGTACCCAATTACCGTATTATATTTTTTTTTAAACTCATCCCTATACTTTAAATACACAATAAGCGGAACCTAAACCGAAATCGAAATCGGAATTAAAATCTAGGTTCGTTAGGAAATTGTTTAAAACGAAATATGTAAAATAATTTAAAAACATTTAAAACAATTAAATAAAACTTTAATTAAAAACTTAAAATGTCGAGGGACAAAAGGGGCAATCGCCCCTTTACATGCAGGGGCGATTATTCGCCCAAACATAGGGCGAATAATCACCCTTCGGCGATTGCAACAGGCGATTATTCGCCTGTTGCATATCGCCTGTGGCGATCAGTCGCCACAATTTGTGGCGACTCATCGCCACACTCCCTGGAAATTTTCCAGGGAGTGGCGATTCAATCGCCCCCCATGGCGATTCGTCGCCATCTCCTCTGCCATATGCCTCCTTTCCCTTTTTCCTTTCATCTCCTGCGTTCACATATATACACTCAACACACACTTCATTTCTCTTCCCTACATCATACATTCGCAACTCACGTATCCTCCGAACACTCAAACCCACATAAATCACTTACCCCTCGTTAACAACTCCAAACGCAATTTAAAACCAAGTACGTTTTATGAAAATAAACCGTGTGGATATGTTTAAAAACCGAACATATCCACCTATTTTAAAGTCACTAAACAATTACAAAACGTTTAAAAACATTAAGATGTAAACCTATCAACTACCAGAACCAAACACCCTATAATGTCTATACAATTTTTCCTATTCGATCCAAAATAACTTAAAACCCTCAAAATCTATACATACTTTCCCCACGGGTCGGTAAGCCTTGACTGCGCCAGCACACCACCGCAGCCATCCCTCGTCAACTGGACTCACGCCTCAGGAGGAGGAATCTCATCCTCACCTGTATCCTCGAAATCACCTACACCATACAATACACTATGAGATAAAAATCTCAGCAAGACTCGTAAATGCAACTATATGCTATGCGTGTGAGTTCAGAAATCATGCAGCATTTTCTTTACTTTATTCTGTGGGTGTCACCGAGATCTCAACCTCCTAACCAGAGGGAGCATATCCAGCGGGCGGACTACTCTTTCCAGCTAGAAGAAGGGGGTACACGCTTACAACACGTACAGCCGTGCCTGAGCCCCATCTCGCATGACCATACATATGAGTGCATAATAAATGCGGTATTGTGACAAGCCCCTGCGTGCCTCCACAATAGGTCAAGCCCCTCTCCAGGCCACATTGCGAGTACATAATAGATGTGGTATTGTGACAAGCCCCTGCGTGCCTCCACAATAGGTCAAGCCCCTCTCCAGGCCACATCGCCATTTTCAAAACATTGTGCGGAAATTCATTTTCATGCTCTTTCTTTAAAACACGTGATGCATGAAAAGTTCATAACAGAATTTAAACACTCAACAAACATACCATCAAGACTGTAAAACATAATCTACAAAACACTTAAACCTAACTACCCAACCAAAACAATATAAACTAGTGCGTCACCAAACTCCTCGAAACGACTTCGATGTACGGTGTAGGCCAATCGGCCAGAAAAGAATCACGAGAACTTACCTCGTGTCCAAAGCAGCTCAAGCTCCGTCCACGAGCGTTGTTTGTCTGAAGCAAAACACAATATCGACGTTAAAACTAATTTAAGCTATCGATCGTCCAATTTACAAAACTTTAACTAAGGAAACTTCCTAAAGTTCTAATCCAACTTATTGAGCTATCTATTCGAGCAATTTACGCTCGGCACCTCAATTCACAATTTACGAGTTTTTTCTTAAAAAAACCCGAAAATCCCTAATTTTTAACTCTTTTCACAAATTGGTTTAAATTCGTCCAATAACGTTCAATACTTCCTTTACATCGTCAATCACAATAAACCTATTAATTACGAACCCTAAATCGTATTTTTTTATCGAAAACCTAACGAAAACCCTAAACGTATAACTCTACGGAACTCGGAATATAAAGTTCAGAAACTATAGAATCATACCTAGGGTTGAGAAAGGAGAAGAAAACACGAAGAACGGAGGAGAAACGGAGGAGAACGGAGGTCGGAATCGTTGATGGCAGAGAGGAAATCGCAAGGGAGAAAAATCACAGAGCTCACTGGCGTGGAAATGGTGAAGGAAGAAGAGTTGTGATGTTTTAATTAAAAATTGACTTTGCAAATTACCATTTTGCCCTTCACAGTTAATTCTATTTGTTTCGTCCTTCGTTTCGTAAATTGATCAACAATTTGGGTTCTCCAAATTTTCTTATTTCACCCATAAGTCCAACTTATTATTTAGGTTCTATTAAAACCGTCCGTTCGCAAAACGGACCTCGTTTACTATTTTTACTAAAAGATCATTCATATTACGAGAAACTTAATTACTCGGAACATAGCGTCAAAACTCCTAAAATTTCCCAAAATTCCTTAAAATTCCTATTAATCGTTAGGATCATAATGGCGCTTCTTTTTGTAAAACGGGTTTGATTTGACATATTTACCAAAAATACCACATAATAAAATATGAAATTCTGTACAAGCCGGATATTACATATTGTGAAGGCTGAGAAGGGCCGGTCACAATACCGCATCTAATAAGAACCAATGTATGTTATATAGTCATGCGAGGTGGGGCTCAGACATGGCTGTACGTATGTAAGCATGTACCCCCCTCCGCTAGCTGGAAAGGGTTGTCCATTCGCCGAACGTGCCCTCTCCATTTAGCGGGTTGAGAACTCGGTGGCAACCTATGTAATGATAAGAAAATGTTGAATGATTTACGAACTCATATGCACAGCATGCGTTAGCATTTACGAAACTTGCTGAGCCTTTAGCTCATAGATTGTCTGTATGGTGTAGGTGATCTTGATATAGGTGAGGATGAGATCCCTCCTCCCGAGGAATGATGCAGTTGAAGGAGGATAGCCCGTGGGAGTGTGCTGGCCAATCGATGCACCTTTTGATCAGTGGGGATGGACGTAAGTATTTCGGGGATACGATAGTTAGATTGTAGGAGAAATTGTATAGATTGAACATATTATGATGCTTGGAATCTGGTTAGTTGATAGGTTTATGTTTTGTGTTTTGGAAACCTATTTTATAAACTGCTTTGAAAAGTATTTTATCGATGATATACTGGAACTGCTGGATAATTTATATTATAGGGATACGTTCAATTTTTAAATGGATCCACGTTTTCGTAAAAAGGTATTTCGTGTTAAATACGTTTTGAGTCGGTTTGAGTGAGGTTATGGGAGATGTACGAGTATTGGGCAATTTTATGTTGAAATGTATGGTTGTGGTGTAGGTAGAATTTCATTGATGAAAGTGTGAAGTTGTGTGTTAGGTGTATGTGTATGTAGGGAAAAGAAAGAAAGAAGAGGAAGAAAAAAAAAAGAAGAAGAGGCAGAGAACCTGCCGATCGATCGCCATCGATTGGCAGGATGATCGCCACTCTCTGGATTTTCCAGAGAGTGTGGCGATCGATCGACCAAAGGGGGCCATCGATCGCCACTGTGAGGGGCGAACGTCGCCCCTCCAATTTTTCATACTGGCAATCAATCGCCTGAAAGGGGCGATCGATCGCCCCTATACTTTCATGGGACAATTGTCTCTTTTGCCCTCCATCTTTAATGTTTTGTTTTTTTTAATCGGCTGATGCTTTTATTGTTTTAATGGTTTTCTTTAATGATTTTTTTTTTTTTTTTTTTTTTTTTTTTTTTTTTTTTTTTTTTTTTTTTTTTTTTTTTTTTTTTTTTTTTTTTTTTTTTTTTTTTTTTTTTTTTTTTTTTTTTTTTTTTTTTTTTTTTTTTTTTTTTTTTTTTTTTTTTTTTTTTTTTTTTTTTTTTTTTTTTTTTTTTTTTTTTTTTTTTTTTTTTTTTTTTTTTTTTTTTTTTTTTTTTTTTTTTTTTTTTTTTTTTTTTTTTTTTTTTTTTTTTTTTTTTTTTTTTTTTTTTTTTTTTTTTTTTTTTTTTTTTTTTTTTTTTTTTTTTTTTTTTTTTTTTTTTTTTTTTTTTTTTTTTTTTTTTTTTTTTTTTTTTTTTTTTTTTTTTTTTTTTTTTTTTTTTTTTTTTTTTTTTTTTTTTTTTTTTTTTTTTTTTTTTTTTTTTTTTTTTTTTTTTTTTTTTTTTTTTTTTTTTTTTTTTTTTTTTTTTTTTTTTTTTTTTTTTTTTTTTTTTTTTTTTTTTTTTTTTTTTTTTTTTTTTTTTTTTTTTTTTTTTTTTTTTTTTTTTTTTTTTTTTTTTTTTTTTTTTTTTTTTTTTTTTTTTTTTTTTTTTTTTTTTTTTTTTTTTTTTTTTTTTTTTTTTTTTTTTTTTTTTTTTTTTTTTTTTTTTTTTTTTTTTTTTTTTTTTTTTTTTTTTTTTTTTTTTTTTTTTTTTTTTTTTTTTTTTTTTTTTTTTTTTTTTTTTTTTTTTTTTTTTTTTTTTTTTTTTTTTTTTTTTTTTTTTTTTTTTTTTTTTTTTTTTTTTTTTTTTTTTTTTTTTTTTTTTTTTTTTTTTTTTTTTTTTTTTTTTTTTTTTTTTTTTTTTTTTTTTTTTTTTTTTTTTTTTTTTTTTTTTTTTTTTTTTTTTTTTTTTTTTTTTTTTTTTTTTTTTTTTTTTTTTTTTTTTTTTTTTTTTTTTTTTTTTTTTTTTTTTTTTTTTTTTTTTTTTTTTTTTTTTTTTTTTTTTTTTTTTTTTTTTTTTTTTTTTTTTTATACTCCTGTGGTCACCTACACCACAGAACACACACACACACGTAAGCTTACGCTTAGCAAGTAATGTCATATCGAATATAAACATGCACAATGCAACCACAATGTAAACATGCACCATGCACCCACAACCCCCTACCACATGCCAATTCCACTCACTCTGCTGCTTCTTACTAATGTACGTTAGCAATGAGACGTTAAATTCTCTAGTGCCACTTGCACTTTAACATCGAGGCATTTAATTCTCTAGTGCCACTTGCACTTTAACATCGAGGCGTTCAACCCTCTAGTGCCACTTGCACTTTAACATCGAGGCGTTCAACGCTCTAGTGCCACTTGCACTTTAACATTGAGGCATTCAACCCTCTAGTGCCACTTGCACTTTAACATCGAGGCGTTCAACCCTCTAGTGGTACCTGCACTTTAACATCGAGGCGTTCAACCCTCTAGTGCGACCTGCACTTTAACATCGAGGCGTTCAACCCTCTAGTAACATCGAGGCGTTCAACCCTCTAGTGCGACCTGCACTTTAACATCGAGGCGTTCAACCCTCTAGTGCGACCTGCACTTTAACATCGAGGCGTTCAACCCTCTAGTGGGACTTGCACTTTAACATCGAGGCGTTCAACCCTCTAGTGCGACCTGCACTTTAACATCGAGGCGTTCAACCCTCTAGTGCGACCTAGCACATTAACGACGAGACGTTAAATCCTCTAGTGCGTCATGCACTTTAACATCGAGGCATTTAACTCTCTAGTGCTTTTCTTACACAATTCATCCTTACCATTCACATCATACCCCAACACTTATTAACACGACTCATGCCACTCACATAATACTCAAACACCAAACAACAACAACACAATTATCAAACAATAAATCCTACCAATATAAACAACACAACTATCAAACCCCAAACAACAACAACCAAGCAATTCATTTCCGCACTATAAAACAACACACTATCAAACAATAAAAACAATAAATCCTACCGTTCCGTGGTGTAGGCCCGAAGGCGACAAAACATACAATCCATTACTTACCTGGCGTCCTAGCTCGCTGAGGATGCTCGGTTCCCTATCCACCTACGGCTCGACCTACGACAATTATTCAAACTTCATTAAAATCAAGCCTACATTCACCAATTACTCTCAAACTACTATTTCCATCATAATCCAACTAAAACCTAACTAAACGGGCCACTAATTTGGGTTCGGTAAAAACCGACCTGAAACTTCAAACGTACATAACTTTCGCGTCGGATATCAGAATCGAACAATTCCAGTGGCCACGTACTCCTCTAATAACCTATTTTAACCTGCCAAAAGGAATTTTAAAACAACCGACCGTAGCTAGGTCAAAAATGGCAAAACCCGATTCTGCCCTTTACCTGAAATTTCCTCTTTTCTAGTTTTTCATCAATTCTCATCCAATTCCACACCAATCAACTACCCTCACACCCAATTAACGTAATCTAACCAAATACCAAGGCTACACACAGTAAAAACTGAAATGCCCAAACCGAGAGCTTATTGATTTTTGCCCAACTGAGCTCCTCACAGTTCAACGACCATCGTCGGTTCAAGGGTCAGCAAACCCAAGCTGAGGACACCCAAATTGGTCGGTGATCGGAGCTCTAGCAGCTCGGCGACCCACGGCCTCGAACAGAACTGAAACAGGGGAAGAGGAAGACTTACCGTTCGGTTGTGCGCGAAAACGGCTGAAAAGTGCTGCCCTGGAATCGTCGACGTTGTATGGCCAGAAAACGTCGAGGAATCGCGTGGTCGTCGGAGGAGAGACGTCGCTCGGCTCTCTCTCGCCTCCTCTCGGCCGTTGGGCACTCGAACGCAGAATGGCTTCTTCGAAGCCATTCTGTGTTTTAAAAAAAATAAATTAAATTAAATAATAATATAATAATAATAATAATTCCTATTAAAACTGTTTTAATAAATAATCATTTACCGTTTTGCCCTCCCGTAAATTCGACCCCCCGAAACACCGTTAAATCCCGCACTTAGCCCGTTAAATTTTCCCCAACCTGGTCTAACTCCACCAAAACTTCCGAGAAATAATTAATTAACCCAATAACTAATATAACTTAAATTAATTAAATCTAAAGCAATACACATTGAGGAAAAATTTTCGGGTGTTACAATCATCATGGCAAAGCTAATGTTGTAGCTGATGCTTTGAATAGAAGAGCATCATCTGAAATTTCTTCGTTGCAGCTAATTCCATAAAAGTTAACCGAGGAGATGCAGAAATCTAACATTGAAGTTGTACCGTTTAGGTTACTAGAGAGATTGTCTACTATGACGCTTCAACCAAGTTTGCTGGAGCAGATAAAGGAGAAACAACGAGGAGATGCTTATATTTGCAAAGTTAAAAGCGATTTGAAGGCAAGAAAAGTTTATGAATTTTCTGTATCTAATAGAGGGATTATCCAGTTCAAAAAGAGATGGTGTATACCAGATGATGCTAAATTGAAGAAGACTATAATGGAAGAAGCACACTCAACCCCTTACTCGATACATCCTGGGTCAACAAAAATGTATCGAGATTTGAAGCAGCATTATTGGTGGCGTGGTTTGAAATTGGACGTAGCCAAGTTTGTGGAAAAGTGTCTCACTTGTCAACAAGTCAAAGCGAAGCACCAACGACCTGTTGGTACATTGCAACTACTTATGGTGCCTCAATGGAAGTTGGAGCATATTACTATGGACTTTGTAGTGGGACTTTCAAGATGTTAAGGGTCACGACTCCATTTGGGTGATAGTATAATAATAATAATAATAATAATAATAATAATAATAATAATAATAATAATAATAATAATAATAATAATAATAATAATAATAATAATAATAATAATAATAATAATAATAATAATAATAATAATAATAATAATAATAATAATAATAATAATAATAATAATAATAATAATAATAATAATAATAATAATAATAATAATAATAATAATAATAATAATAATAATAATAATAATAATAATAATAATAATAATAATAATAATAATAATAATAATAATAATAATAATAATAATAATAATAATAATAATAATAATAATAATAATAATAATAATAATAATAATAATAATAATAATAATAATAATAATAATAATAATAATAATAATAATAATAATAATAATAATAATAATAATAATAATAATAATAATAATAATAATAATAATAATAATAATAATAATAATAATAATAATAATAATAATAATAATAATAATAATAATAATAATAATAATAATAATAATAATAATAATAATAATAATAATAATAATAATAATAATAATAATAATAATAATAATAATAATAATAATAATAATAATAATAATAATAATAATAATAATAATAATAATAATAATAATAATAATAATAATAATAATAATAATAATAATAATAATAATAATAATAATAATAATAATAATAATAATAATAATAATAATAATAATAATAATAATAATAATAATAATAATAATAATAATAATAATAATAATAATAATAATAATAATAATAATAATAATAATAATAATAATAATAATAATAATAATAATAATAATAATAATAATAATAATAATAATAATAATAATAATAATAATAATAATAATAATAATAATAATAATAATAATAATAATAATAATAATAATAATAATAATAATAATAATAATAATAATAATAATAATAATAATAATAATAATAATAATAATAATAATAATAATAATAATAATAATAATAATAATAATAATAATTACGGCTCAGAGTAGACCGAAAAGTTATGCTGATAGGAGAAGAAGAAAGTTAGAGTTTGCTGTGGGAGATTAAGTTTTCTTGAAAATCTCGCCAATGAGAGATGTGATGCGCTTTGGAAAGAAAGGAAAATTGAGCCCAAGATTCACAGACCCATTTGAGATCACAAGAATGATAGGAGAAGTTGCTTACCAATTGGACTTACCAGATTCATTCAAGCACGTGCACAATGTCTTTCATGTCTCGATGTTGAAGAAGTACGTTCCAAACCCCTCACATTTTTTACCATCAAGATCTCTAGACTTCACAGTCAACCCTGATTTATCATCTGAAGAAAGACCCATTAAAATTCTAGAGGCAGAAGAAAGAGGATTAAGGAATAAGAAGGTCTCGCTTGTCAGAGTGCTTTGGCAGAATCGTAGCATTGAAGAAGAAACTTGGGAAAGAGAAGATGACATGAGGAAGACCTACCCTGAGTTATTTATGTAATTGTTTTAAATTTCGAGGACGAAATTTCTTTTAAGGACGGAAGATTGTAACAATTAGGGTTTGTTATTGTAATTCAAAATTGAATTTATAAATCGATCCAAGATTTGAAATTTCGCAAATCAAAGCAGTAACGACCCTGCACTGTACCCTTATTTTTCCTTATTATTTTTTTATCCTTATAAACTTTGTAAATTTCGTAACATTCGAGCGGAATTAAAACTTGTTAAATCGGAATCGAAATCGAAATCTATGTTTTTAAACCATTTAAAACAAAACATATATTAAATTATAGAAACAATTAAAACTATTAAAATAACAGAAGCAAACTTCGGAGGGCAAAAGGGGACATTTGTCCCAAAAATCAGTAGGCGATCGATCGCCCATTTTTGGCGATCGATCACCAATCATCAAAAAGGAAGGGGCGATCGATCGTCCCTCACCCAGGCAATCGATCGCCACACTCTCTTGATTTTCCAAAGAGTGGCGATCCTTCTTGGCGATCGATCGCCCCCTCTTGGCGATCGATCGCTAAGTTCTCTGGAATTCCAAATCTCCAAAGAACTTGCATCTTTCCTTCCCTTTTTCTTTGCACACAACATAAACTCTTAATGAAGCTCAATCCACAAAACTAAAACCCTTCAACATAATCTCATTTATAACTTTACTTGTTTCTCATTTCATCAACCGAAGAAACGACCCATAACGTATCCTAAAACATATTTAAAAACGTAGTAAACTTTCATAAAAACAAACTGCGTGGATCCGTTTAAAAACTCGACAATTCCTCCTGTTTTAAATTACCAAGCAGTTCCAAAATATTTCCAAAAATGGTTTATAAAATGGTTTTCAAAACATCAGGATGTAACCCTATCAACTAATCAGATTCCAAACATCCTAATATGTTCTATCTTTACAAATATTTTCCCTAAATATTTTCTATCCAAATAACCCAAAATACCTAATTACGTCCCAACGGATCATGAAACGCCTCGACTGCGCCAACACACTCCCGCGATCATTCTTCTTCAACTGGACTCATGCTTCAGGAGGAGGAACGTCGTCCTCACCTATCTCGATATCACCTACACCATAGAAATAAAATATGAGCTTAAGGCTCAGTAAGTCTACGTGAATGCAAGTGAATGCTATGCATGCGGATCATAAAACAAGTTCCCTACCTTTTCACTATTCATTTCAATTCATTACATATACGTCACCGGGGCCTCACTCTTAGTAGATAGGAGCGGGACATCCGGCGATTGGATAACCCCTCGTATCTACACGGGGGGAAAACCTGCTCTCCAAGCAGCCATGTCTGAACCACCGCCACCGACGTGACCAGATTACATACATTCATACCTTTTCGTTATCCTTTTCCTTTTCATGAAAACATGCATAGAAATTCATTTCATGTCTTTAGAAAACAATGATGCATGAACACGTGCGATACCATAAATAATACAATAAACGACCTCAAAACACAACAAGAAGTAAACTAAAACATTGCACAATTTAAACTAACTAACTACCCGACCTATTACCCAAAACAATCAAACATCTCCAAAATTCTCGAATCTAAAATTTCTAATGGTGTAGGACAAATCGGCCAAACAAGTCACGAAGACTTACCTCGCGTCCGTTGCAATACTAGTTTCGTCCACAACCGTGGTTCACCTAAGGCAATGCACAACAGTCGTCGTTAAAACGAGATTAAACCGTTTAACGTCCAAATTTAACGAAACCTTAACTAAGGAAATTTTCCTAAAATTCTAACTTAGCTCAATGAGGCATTTTACCGAGCAACTCGCGTTCGTAAATTTCTAAACTCCATTGACGGAGATTCTCAAGCTCCAAATATCCGGTTTTCAACCTAAACACCGTATACACTCTAAATTTTGTCCAATAACGTTTAATATGTTCAATATACTAACAAATACGGTAAACCTATCAATTTCAAACCCAAAATCACGTTTTTCATAAAAACCTCAAACGAAACCCTAACCATATTACTTCGTGAAAACCAAACTATAACGCTAAAAAATCTTTGATTCATACCTAGGGTTGCAAGAGGAGAGGAAATCGCGATGAACAGAAGACAAACGGAAGAGAAATCCGCGTCGGAATGGAAGTCGCCGTGAGAAGGAGAATGAGAAATCAGCCGCGAGAAGAAAATCTAGAGAAGAAAACGTGAAGTGCTGCTGGAGAAGAAGACTTGTGATTTTTTATTAAAATTTTACTTGGCAATTTACCATTTTGCCCTTCCTTTGATTTTCTATTTGTTTCGTCCTTTGTTTCGTTAATTAGCTGACAATTCGTTTTCTCTAAATTTTCTTATTTTGTCAATAACTCCAACTTATTACCAGGGTTCCATTAAAACTTTCCGTTCGCAATTTGGACCCCGTTTACTATTTTTACCAAAGTATCCTTTAGATTACGTTAAACGTAATTCTTGTAAAATTAGCGTTAAACTTCTAAAATTCCCGAAATTTTCTCAAAATTCTTATTAATTATTAGGATTCTAATAACGCTTTCTTTTCGTAAACGGACTTGATTTGATATATTTACAAAAATATCATTTATATTAAAATATTAATATCCCGTAAAGCCAGGTATTACATTCCATCCACCTTATTTAAAACTTTGTCCTCAAAATTTGACTTAACTGATAGTCCTTGATATTATTACTTCTCATCTCATAATCGTCTATTTCTCTTTATGATCGTCTCTTAACTTTATATCGAGTCTCATTCTTTCATCTCAACCAGATTCTGAATTTCCATAGTAAGGATTTCAATCCCGTATATACTTACGATTACTCTTCATGGTTTTTTTTTTTTTTTTGACTAAAACTTCCGACTATACCTTTCCATAATTTCATTGACTTCGTCCGTAGTCGAAACGCATGCCAATCCAAATTTCTATTTTCTCTCTAGTAACGATTCCTCATGACTATATCACCACCTGGTCTATGTGAGTCCAACTGGGAGCTAAGTCGTTATTTACCTAAGATCCTGACCCTTTTATAAATGAGATTATATGAACGCCGCACATATTTCAAGGCTATGTTGACTAACTTCTTCATTATTTTCTTAACTGAATCTCTCACACTATCTGCATTATGCTGATTTGTTTAACTTAAACCTCCATTAACTCCTAGCACAATCAAGTCCTTAAATTTTGTCATCGACGCGCTCTAAACCAATCATTCTAACCTTAAATTATTTGCTCATTATTTGGTCATGACTTGCCAAACACGAGTCGAACTCTTGGACATTTGCTAACTTAGCCTCACTTCTAAGCTTACTTAGATGGTTTCTGTGAAAATCTTCACTCTCTTTATTCAATAAATCGCAAATTTCACAACTTACAGGCCATAAACCCCGGCTTAAATTTCCAATCTTAACCTCTCATTTATTCCAACAATCTCCTTCACTTCTTTCTTAAATTCACGCAAGGCTCCATCGAGTTTACTGACTAGTCTTATCACCTTTCGCTCCACCTAGTCAGGTTCCAACTATTCTACTTGACAATTATTCTAAGTTTAACTCTTGAATTCTATCTTTGTCTAGACAGTCTCAACTTCACACGAATCCCCAATATAGGAGTTCTACGGTACTCATTCATCTATTTAAACACACTCCAGGTATTACAAAAATCTAGGGTATCCCTTAATAGGTTTATATCTAAACTTTCATCTTCTTCTTGATTAGCCTTATCCTAATACTCCAAGGGGTTGTCAATTAGACATAATCTTAATCCCTACCTACTTAAAAGTCATATCTCATAGGGTGTATTCCTCTAATTGTTACTAAACCTTAAGTGCACAAACTCCGTTGATTAAGTCAAACTAATCCTACTAATGTATAACTATATCTCTACATGGTCTTTATTTTCATACTTGTAGCCTACTGTCTTCTCGTCGAGGTTAGTCTAGTAACCCTTTTTACCCACCTACTATTCTTTTACCTCCTTATTTTCAAGCCTATATATTATTACTATTTTATTATTATTATTATTATTTTTTCTTTATATACATATTACAATACAAGTAACTAAAACAGTACCTGCAATCAGAGAAGGCTGGGCCCCATCGTCGACGTCGCCAGGCTCGATGAAAGCAAAGACCCTCGGCACAACCTTTCTTTGATCCCTGCCCAGCTGATCTCTGCCTGGTTGATTTCGATTCAATAATGGGCAGTTCATAACATAGTGGCCAGCTTCCCCACATCGATAACACCTATTGGTACCTGTCCGACAGTCACTGTAATGCTCCTTCTAGCACTGTGGACATAAAGGCTTTTGAGTAGCCCCTTGCACTTGCTTCCCTTTACCCTGGTCGCCCTTACCATCATAAGACCTCTTATTGCCCCTTTGTTGTTGTGGCTGTTGTTGCCCACTCAATTGCTGGTCCCGGTCCCATGACTGAGGATGGATCTCACAAAAGAAGCCTTTAACTGGCTCCCTTGGCCTAACACAAGTCGCCCGAGCAGCCTCGAAATCCAAAGATATAGCTGCAATGTCCGAGTAAGGTACATCTTGAATCCCCGATACTATAACGTTCATCTGGATTTAAGGATTCAGCCCTTCCATGAATTGATGCACTTTGTCCTCGTTATCGTTAACTAGTCGCGGTGCAAACCGTGATAAGGCCTCAAACCTCCGTATATACTCCGCAACCGAACCTGTTTGCTTCAGCTGCGTAAACTCGTTTCTCTTAGCCACCCTCACCGTGCGGCTGAAATACTTATCGAAGAACAAGATCTTGAATCGTTCCCACGTCATGATTGAAACATCCGTCGTTGCCTTGATCGAATCCCACCAGAAACGGGCATCTAACGCCAAATGAAAGGTGACGTAGGCCACCTTGCTCCCGTTCCTACCTCTGCATACCCCAGCATATCCTCCATCACCCGGATCCATTCCTCAGCAACCGTTGGATCCGATGATTGGCCGTCGAATATTGGACGCCGTAGGCTTTGGAACTTCTGCATACCCTATTATTCGGAACTACCAAATCTTGGGACATCTAGTTCTCTCGGTTCACTAGGTTTTCGATTTGTTGCGCTTGTCGGTCCATGTGCTGAGACTGACGGTCCAGCAATTTCGTAAGTCGGTCGAGAGCGTCATCCCTAGGGTCCTTTCCTCGAACCATTTTTATAAAACTTCTATAAAAACCAAAACAAATAATCCTAAAAATTTGAACTCAAATAAAGTATTAAACGTACTTACAGTTGAGGAAGAATGTCCGCGTAGTGGCCGTGCAGTCGAGCAGTCTACAGAACCGATTTTAAAACCAGGGGGCTCTGATACTATAAATTGTAACGACCCTAACACTGTACCCATATTTTCCCTTATTATTTTTTTTATCATTATAAACTTTGTAAATTTCGTAACGTTCGAGCGGAATTAAAACTTGTTAAATCGAAATCTATGTTTTTAAACCATTTAAAACAAAACATATATTAAATTATTAAAACAATTAAAACTATTAAAATAACAGAAGCAAACTTCGGAGGGCAAAAGGGAACATTTGTCCCAAAAATCAGTAGGCGATCGATCGCCCATTTCAGGCGATCGATCGCCAATCATCAAAAAGGGAGGGTGATTGATCGCCCCTCACCCAGGCGATCGATTGCCCAGCGATCGATCGCCACACTCTCTGGATTTTCCAGAGAGTGGCGATCCTTCTTGGCGATCGATCGCCCCCTCTTGGCGATCGATCGCCAAGTTCTCTGGAATTCCAAATCTCCAGAGAACTTGCATCCTTCCTTCCCTTTTTCTTTGCACACAATATAAACTCCTAATCAAGCTCAATCCACAAAACTAAAACACTTCAACATAATCTCATTTATAACTTTACTCGTTTCTCATTTCATCAACCGAATAAATGACCCATAACGTATCCTAAAACATATTTAAAAACATAGTAAACTTTCATAAAAACGAACTGCGTGGATCCGTTTAAAAACTCGACAATTCCTCCTGTTTTAAATTATCAAGTAGTTCCAAAATATTTCAAAAAACGGTTTATAAAATGGTTTTCAAAACATCAGGACGTAACCTTATCAACTAATCCGATTCCAAACATCCTAATATGTTCTATCTTTACAAATATTTTCCCTAAACATTTTCTTTCCAAATAACCCACAATACCTAATTACGTCCCCACGGGTCATGAAACGTCTCGACTGTGTCAGCACACTCCCGCGATCATTCTTCTTCAACTGGACTCATGCTTCAGGAGGAGGAACGTCGTTCTCACCTGTCTCGATATCACCTACACCATAGAAATAAAATGTGAGCTTAAGGCTCAGTAAGTCTACGTGAATGCAAGTTAATGCTATGCATGCGGATCATAAAACATGCTCCCTACCTTTTCGCTATTCATTTCATTTCATTACATATACGTCACCGGGGCCTCACTCTCAGTAGATAGGAGCGGCACATCCGGCGATTGGATAGCCCCTCGTATCTACCCAGGGGGAAAACATGCTCTCCAAGCAGCCATGTCTTAACCACTGCCACCGACGTGACCAGATTACATACATTCATACCTTTTCGTTATCCTTTTCCTTTTCATGAAAACATGCATAGAAATTCATTTCATGTCTTTAGAAAACAATGATGCATGAACACGTGCGATACCATAAATAATACAATAAACGACCTCAAAACACAACAAGAAGTAAACTAAAACATTGCACAATTTAAACTAACTAACTACCCGACCTATTACCCAAAACAATCAAACATCTCCAAAATTCTCGAATCTAAAATTTCTAATGGTGTAGGACAAATCGGCCAAACAAGTCACGAAGACTTACCTCGCGTCCGTTGCAATTCTAGCTCCGTCCATGAGCGTGGTTCACCTAAGGCAATTCACAACAGTCGTCGTTAAAACGAGATTAAACCGTTTAAAGTCCAAATTTAACGAAACCTTAACTAAGGAAATTTTCCTAAAATTTTAACTTAGCTCAATGAGGCATTTTACCGAGCAACTCGCGTTTGTAAATTTCTAAACTCCATTGATGGAGATTCTCAAGCTCCAAATATCCAATTTTCAACCTAAACACCGTATACACTCTAGATTTTGTCCAATAACATTTAATACGTTCAATATACTCACAAATACGGTAAACCTATCAATTTCAAACCCTAAATCACGTTTTTCATAAAACCCTAAACGAAACCCTAACCATATTACTTCGTGAAAACAAAACTATAACGCTCCAAAACCATTGATTCATACCTAGGGTTGCAAGAGGAGAGAAAAACGTGAAGTGCTGCTGGAGAAGAAGACTTGTGATTTTTTATTAAACATTTTGCTCTTCCTTTGATTTTCTATTTGTTTCGTCCTTTGTTTCGTTAATTAGCTGACGATTCTTTTTTTCCAAATTTCTTTATTTCGTCAATAACTCTAACTTATTACCAGGGTTCCATTAAAACTATCCGTTCGCAATTTGGACCCCGTTTACTATTTTTACAAAAGTATCCTTTAGATTACGTTAAACGTAATTCTCGTAAAATTAGCGTTAAACTCCAAAAATTTCTAAAATTTTCTCAAAATCGTTATTAATTATTAGGATTCTAATAACTATTTCTTTTCGTAAACGGGCTTGATTTGACATATTTACAAAAATATCATTTATATTAAAATATTAATATCCCGTTAAGCCGGGTATTACAAAAGCTAACCTAATTATCTCAAAATTTCTCAATCAGAAAGCAATCACTCAAATTTGGATTTGGGGGAAACAAGTCTAATGAACCTAGTCTGTTTGTGGTTCAAATTCAGAGAGGAAAAATCCGATTAGGGATTTGGATTTGCTGATTTTCAGCAACAACCCGATAGGAATCCAGCATGAACTTGGTAGGGCAAGGTGACCAAGTTCGAATGAAAAATCAAAATGGAAACTGTAACGACCCTTACCCGTATCCTAATTTTGTCGTATTATTTTTCTTTATCCTAATAACTTTAATTGCATTTAAACGGAATTTAGAACTTGTGTAGTCGAAATTGAAATCGGAATAGAAATTGTTAACGATGTTCGAATCTATTTTGAAAACCATTTAATAAAACTTTAAAACAATTAAAAGAAAACATAATAAAAACCTAAAAACAATTGAAGCAGTGGAAACCGACAAAAATAGGGGCAGAAGGGGCAATCGCCCTCTATTAGGATACGGGTACGGGTCGTTACAGAAACCGATGATTATCCGAGCTGATTGTTTTCCAGCTCAGAAAATTTGTGGAGTTGGCGGATTCCACGGAAGGCGCGTGGTCACCCCTTCCCCTATAAATAGAGCCTTCAGTGGCGGAGGAAACTCACACTGAAGCTCTCCTCTCCCTCTCGAGTTTTCAGTCAGAAAACTTACCTCTGCTCTCAGCTCCGACCACCGTTCAGCCTCCGACGAGAAGGAACTCCTCGGCTGAAGCTCCGACGAACTCTCTCGGTTTCCATCGACGACCACTTGGGAGTAAGTCTCCCTCTCTTAAATGCTCTCCCTCCCTCTCTATTACTCTCTTTCTCTCTCGCTCAATCCATTTTTCTCTGATTTCCTCTCTATAACGACCCCTACTCCCAGCAAGATATTGTCCGCTCTGTGGATTGGGCCGTAGCACAATATCCTCCCATCACAGTTTTGTTTTCCTTGGACTTCCCAGTTGGTCACCCAACCTGGTACTACTCTCGCCGAAGCACTTTTAACTTCGGAGTTCTTATGGGATCCGTTTTCAATTGTGCTCCAAAATGCGTCTTGCTATCTTGGGATGGTCTCTTTACATATGTTTCATTTCCACATACTTCCCCAAGCAATGTGGGATTGTGATGACCCCCTTTTTACGACCCGTCACCTTCTGGTTTGCCCGCGCGGACGTACCGCAATCCTGGTTCTGGTTCGTGCAGCCATCATACGCATACTTACACATCCGGGTCATCACAATCACCCCCCTCGGGGGCCCAACATCCTCGTTGGCCACATTTCCAGTTGGGTACAGGCTCTGATACCATTTGTAACGACCTCTATTCCCAGCAAGATATTGTCCGCTCTGGGGATTGGGCCGTAGCACAATATCCTCCACTCACAACTTTGTTTGGCGAGGACTTCCAAGTCGGTCACCCAACCTGGTACTACTCTCGCCGAAGCACTTTTAACTTCGGAGTTCTTTTGGGATCCGTTGTCAATTGTGCTCCAAAACGCGTCTTGCTATTTTGGGAGGGTCTCTTTACATATGTTTCATTTCCACATACTTCCCCAAGCGATGTGGGATTGTCACGACCCCCTTTTTACGACCTGTCACCTTCTGGTTTGTAACGACCCTTAAACTATTCCTAATTTTTCCTTATTATATTATTTTTTTATAACGTTCTAGTAAACCCTTTCGTTAAATTAAATTTAGAAACATATTTAAAAGTCAACTAAATAAAACCATTAAAACAGAAGAGAAATCGGCCCAGCAGAACAGAGGGCAAAAAGGGCCCAAGCCAAAAAATTTTCCTGTTCATTTCCGCCGCTCACTTCTGCTAAGCTACATCCACCGCTCAACTCACATTCACCGCTCAACAGTAACCTAATACATCCGCCGGTTAACTTTGACCAAGCAAAATCCACCGCTGATAACGTCCACCGCTCAACACTTCTATCGCTCACCCTTACAAAATATGCTACATCCACCGGTGACGTCAGCCGGATGACTTAATCACCCAGCATCCAAAGGTGAACAGTAACCGAACACTTAACCGAACCCATACAAAATAAGCTACATCCACCGGTGACGTCAGCCGGATGACTTAATGACCCAACATCCACCGGTGAACAGTAACCGAACACTTAACCGAACCCAT
The DNA here is from genome assembly GCA_022432975.1 of Begonia masoniana. Lineage (NCBI taxonomy): Eukaryota > Viridiplantae > Streptophyta > Magnoliopsida > Cucurbitales > Begoniaceae > Begonia > Begonia masoniana. Next base: position 47,701,747 of record CM039511.1, on the reverse strand, counting down.
ACAAAATAAGCTACATCCATCGGTGACGTCAGCCGGATGACTTAATCACCCAGCATCCACCGGTGAACAGTAACAGAACACTTAACCGAACCCATACAAAATAAGCTACATCCACCGGTGACGTCAGCCGGATGACTTAATCACCCAGCATCCACCGGTGAACAGTAACCGAACACTTAACTGAACCCATACAAAATAAGCTACATCCACCGGTGACGTCAGCCGATGACTTAATCACCCAACATCCACCGTGAACAGTAACCGAACACTTAACCGAACCCATACAAAATAAGCTACATCCACCGGTGACGTCAGCCGATGACTTAATCACCCAACATCCACCGGTGAACAGTAACCGAACACTTAACCGAACCCATACAAAATAAGCTACATCCACCGGTGAACAGTAACCGAACACTTAACCGAACCCATACAAAATAAGCTACATCCACCGGTGAACAGTAACCGAACACTTAACCGAACCCATACAAAATAAGCTACATCCACCGGTGAACAGTAACCGAACACTTAACCGAACCCATACAAAATAAGCTACATCCACCGGTGAACAGTAACCGAACACTTAACCGAACCCATACAAAATAAGCTACATCCACCGGTGACGTCAGCCGGATGACTTAATCACCCAGCATCCACCGGTGACGTCAGCCGATGACTTAATCACCCAACATCCACCGGTGACGTCAGCCGGATGACTTAATCACCCAACATCCACCGGTGAACAGTAACCGAACACTTAACCGAACCCATACAAAATAAGCTACATCCACCGGTGAACAGTAACCGAACACTTAACCGAACCCATACAAAATAAGCTACATCCACCGGTGAACAGTAACCGAACACTTAACCGAACCCATACAAAATAAGCTACATCCACCGGTGACGTCAGCCGATGACTTAATCACCCAACATCCACCGGTGAACAGTAACCGAACACTTAACCGAACCCATACAAAATAAGCTACATCCACCGTGAACAGTAACCGAACACTTAACCGAACCCATACAAAATAAGCTACATCCACCGGTGAACAGTAACCGAACACTTAACCGAACCCATACAAAATAAGCTACATCCACCGGTGAACAGTAACCGAACACTTAACCGAACCCATACAAAATAAGCTACATCCACCGGTGACGTCAGCCGATGACTTAATCACCCAACATCCACCGGTGACGTCAGCCGGATGACTTAATCACCCAACATCCACCGGTGAACAGTAACCGAACACTTAACCGAACCCATACAAAATAAGCTACATCCACCGGTGAACAGTAACCGAACACTTAACCGAACCCATACAAAATAAGCTACATCCACCGGTGAACAGTAACCGAACACTTAACCGAACCCACGTCAGCCGGATGACTTAATCACCCAACATCCACCGGTGAACAGTAACCGAACACTTAATCGAAACCCAGATAATTTCCCCTTGTACTTACACTCAATTCACTCAGAACTTCCAAAACATTTAAACATAACCTTCATTAATATTCATCCAAATCCACATCCTCAAAGCATAAAAATCTATATCTAATTCATCAAAACTTAATTTTCAACCTATCCAGATATCAAGCATCCTAATAAAAGTTTCTATACATTTCATCAAAATATCGTCACCCAAAACATTTAACCTATGCTCCCACGGATCATGCTCGCGTTGACTACGCCAGCCGCTTCCACGAACATCCTCCATCAAGCTGTAGGGTCGTCTGAGAGAGGAAAATCCTCCTTGTAACGACCCTAGTAAGGTCAAGGCATAATTAATAAACTTTCTTAAATCATAATTATTAATCCTCCTATCTGTACAACTTTATATATATATATATATTTCTTATTATTTTTTTCTTTGACAGGACTCGGGACAACGCTATAACTGACAAAGCTCGATCCTTTCAAAACTTGCCTTCATCTTAGATTTTGCAAATTCATCATCAACAGAACCGAATGACTAACTCAGACATTGGTTTTGTAACGACCCCAATAGGGCCGAGACATAATTCATGACTTTCTTAATCATTTTGTAACACCCCTAATACTGGACCCGTATTTCCCATATTATTATTATTATTATTATTATTTTTTTTTTTTTATTTTTTTTTTTTTACATTTTATAAACTTTAAAACTTGACGTTAACCAGAATTGAAATCGAAGCCGAAACCGGAATCGAAATCGAAGTTCGTTTGGTAAATCATTTAAAACATAAACTAAAACAATTTAAATAAAACTTAAAACATTTAAACATTTAATAACATTAAAAGACAGAGGGGCAGAATCGGAAAGCAATCGCCAAAAAGGGGGGCGGCGATCGATTTCTGCAATCTGCAGAAATCGATCGCAGCTTGCAATATAGCAAGCGATCGATCTCTGTAGTTTGCAGAGATCGATCGCTGCATATGTTAATAAGAGCAGCGATCGATTTCTGCAAACTGCAGAGATCGATCGCTGCACTACATATAAAGGGCGGCGATCGATCTCTGCAGTTTGCAGAGATCGATCGCTGCCCATGCAGCGATCCTTCATGCTTCAAATACAACGATCGTTCTCTTCCCCTTTCCTTCAGTAACACTTCAATTAGCTCTCTGAAATTCTGAATTCCAGAGAGCAATTTCTATACCTCACGCCTATAATCACAACAGCAATCTCAATTAACATACTTTCAGCTCTCTGGAATCCGATTCCAGAGAGCAACCATTTTTCAATTCCCTTCCCACTTTCTCATCTTTAAACTTAATCATCTTATACGTTAACTCGACCGACTTACAGCGGACTTTACGAAGTCCAACTGCGTGGATAGCTTTAAAAACCGAGCTATCCTTAACAACCTACAAACAACATTTAAACTTAATTTAAACAACCAAACAGTTCCAGAATTTCTATAACGTTTAAATAGCGGTTCTAAACCAAAACATTTTATAACGTTCATCAAACAGTTTAAACCAAAACGTTTTACATACAATTACAAAAACGTTATCTAATCCCTATCCAGATCCAAACAACCTAAATATTCTATACAGTTATCAGATCACACATCCCAAAATAACCCCAGAGTCCATACATACATCCCCACGGGTCGTATCGCGCCTCGACTACTCAGCGCACTCCCACGAGCATCATCCATCAGCTGCTCCTACATCAGGAGGAGGAATATCATCCTCACCTGGGTCAACGTAACCTAGAACGTCACCTACACCATACAGACACATATGAGATATTGAAATCTCAGTAAGCTACGTAAATGCAGATGCATGCGTGCGTATGCCATTCAGAAATCATGCTCAGATTCAGATTACAGATACAGAATTACAGATTACAGATTCATTACGTCACAGACAGACAGAATTGTCACCGAAACCTCTACCCACTAAGCGGAGAGGGCCCATCCAGCGGTCGGACTACCCTTTCCACCTAGAGAGGGGGGGTACACGCTTGCAACACGCACAGCCGTGCCTGAGCCCCATCCCGCGTGACCAGATACAGACAGATTACGTTTATTCATTCAGATTTCGTTACAGATTTCATTTCAGATATACGTTCCTTTTCTTAAAAACACGTGCAGAAATTCCTTTTCATGACTTTCAAAAACCGTGATGCATGAACAGTTCATATCAGCGGAAAGTAAACAAACAACATACATATTAACCAGACAATACAACATAACCTAGCTACCCAACCTAAACAACGTAAAACAAGGAACCCTCAAGGATCCTTGATACGACGAGGAGGTATGGTGTAGACCTTTCGGTCAAGCAAGTCACGAGAACTTACCTTGAGCGCGCTGGATCTCAAACTTCGTCCACGGGAGTCGTGTCTGAGACAAAACACGATATTTGTCGTTAAAACCAATTTAAACGATTAAATGTCCAAACTAATAAAGTCCTTAATCTAACAAATCGAAGCTTTTAAACAACGACATAACGCTTGATAAATCTGGAAATCCATATTACGAGTTATTGCCGAAAACCCGAAAATTCTATAAATTATACTTTTTCACAAATTGGTTTATCTTCGTCCAATAACGTCCAATACGTTCGATACATGCTTAATCATGGCTAACCTATTAATTACGAGCCCTAAATCGCGTTTTTCGTCGAAACCCTAATTGCAACCCTAACCCTAAATCGAACCGAAAACTCTAAATAAACGCTTAGAGGCCGAAGCTACATACCGAGGGTAGCGAGAGGAGAAGAAATGACGAGGAATGGAGGAGAAACGGAGGAGAACGGAGGTCGGAAGTCGAAGGATCGTCGGCGGCCGCGAGGGAGAGAATGCTCTCTGTTCGTGAACGCCAGAGGAGAAAAGAGAGAAAGTGAGGGAGAGAAAGAATTTGTGATGTTTTATAAAATTGATTTTACAAATTACCGTTTTGCCCTTCTTTGATTTTTATATTGATTTCGTCGTTTGTTTCGTTAATCGTCCAACGATTCGGATTCTCGAAAACTCCATATCTTGCCAATGATTCCCATTCATTACCAGGGCTCTATTAAGACTGTCCGTTCGCGATTCGGACCTCGTTTCCTATTTTTACGAGAACGTCTTTTACGCTACGAAAACTGTATTTACTCGGAATATAGTGTTTGATCTCTGAAAATTCCCGTAAATTCCTTAAAATTCTTATTATTCGTTAGAATCGTAATGACGCTTTCTTTTTGTAAAACGGACCTGATTTGACATAGATACAAAAACGCCAATAATAATAATAATAATAATATAATAAAAGGTCCGTACAAACCGGATATTACACATTTAATTCTTACTTTCTGCATCTTGTTCATTATTAGTATTATTTTTATCATTATTATTTAAAAAAAAAAAAAACTTAGAACTTAAAACTTGACTCGCGGACAACATATCATCTGACAAAACTAAACCATCCAAAACTCGACTCTTTCATTAATCTAATAACTCTTTAGTCCACAGAATCGAGCGACTATGCTCGGTTCCATGACATAATCAGGCAGAAAAGAAATGCCCTCAGATCACACGACAGCATTCTGCTCGGGCTGCATGGGTTTGCATGCATCGGCTGATAGGGTACACATCTTCCGATTTGTCACGTGTACTCTGCATGACTCAATTATCATTGCCCAGTAGAAGACATCTTCCGGTGGGCACGTGCATCTCTCGTGACTCATTAAACATCACTTGACATAAGCGATACACTACATCGCCCGATCGCTAGATGACAAAACAATACTTACATCATCTGGTATTTGAAATAGACTACATCGCCCGATCGCTAGACGACAAATAATACTTACATCATTCGGTATTTGAAATACACTACATCGCCCGATCGCTAGACGACAAACAATACTTACATCATCCAGTAAGAGACATCATCCGGTAATCGACAAACATTCACCATCTACAGGTGACGTCAGCCGGATGATTCATTCATCCAGCTTCTATCATTCAACTCACACCGGTGACGTCAACCGGATGATGCATTCATCCGACTTCTATCACACGGCAGTAAAACCCGAAAACCTTCAAGCAACTCATACCAACAGAAAGATAGCCTGACCTTCACAGATCTCATACTTCGTAGACATAAACATAGGCAGACATAAATCATGGACTCATCTTGAATACATGTAGCGGAAGACTTAGTTAAAACAACTCGTTCTATATCCTTATAAACATTCTCAGACTCAGTAATTAAACTAGACAAATTTTAAAAGCTCGATGTCTTAAAATAATCTCATCCCACTTAGACTTCCATATTCATAATCATCACTAAAATTATAAGAGCATTAACCAGGGGGTCTTGTTCGCCATCCAGCCACAGAATTGCTCCCTGAACACCTTCCAGCAACCAAACTTAGACGTCTTCATTAACTTTGGAATCCTCACCTGTTACTTCATCACCTACATCATAAGGTTCAAACTATAAGTCTAATGCTTAGTAAGGAATGCAATGCTAACATGTATACGTGAATGCATAGTTAAAGAAAATCATGATTGTAATATCCGGAAAGGCGAACAAGGTAGCTGATGCATTGAGTAGAGTGCCGCCTTCTGCGAGTCAGCCATCATTAGCAGCGATGTCAGTTACGCTGCGGTCTGAGATTGAGAGATTCGACGTGGAGATAGTGGCAGAGTTGTCCTATATGCTTGCCAACATTTCTCTCAGGCCAACTATTCTTGATCGTATACGCGAGGCTCAGCAGAGTGATTCGGAGTGTATGGAGCTTCGATCTAGTATGACATTGGGAGACTCGTCGGATTTCCATTTATCAGAGGATGGTATTCTGAAGTTCAGGCATAGGTGGTACGTGCCTAGCGACGAGGATCTGAAGAAGGAGATATTGGCCGAGGCACATTCCTCGGCATATTCTGTGCACCCGGGGAGTACCAAGATGTACCGGGATTTGAAACAACACTTCTGGTGGCCGAACATGAAGAGAGAGGTGGCCAAGTATGTCGAGACCTGTTTAGTTTGTCAACAGGTGAAGGCCGAGCACCAGAGGCCTGCCGGAACGTTATTGCCACTGCCGATTCCGGAGTGGAAGTGGGAGCAGATCTCCATGGATTTCATTGTGGGGCTCCCGAGGACTACGCGAGGCCATGACGGCATTTGGGATTATTGTGGACCGATTGACAAAGTCGGCTCACTTTTTGCCTGTGAAGATGACGTCTTCTATGGATCAGCTCGCAGAGCTCTATGTACAGGAGATTGTCAAGTTGCACGGAGTGCCGGTTTCTATTGTCTCGGATCGAGATCCGAGGTTTACATCGAAGTTCTGGAAGAGTTTGCATAGAGCTATGGGGACTCAGCTTAACTTCAGCACAGCGTTTCATCCTCAGACTGATGGTCAGACAGAGAGGACGAATCAGATTTTGGAGGATATGCTCAGAGCGTGTGTGCTTGAGTTTCAGGGATCGTGGAGCAGGTATTTGCCACTGATCGAGTTCTCGTACAACAACAGCTTCCAAGCTACTATCGGTATGGCTCCGTATGAAGCCTTATATGGTCGAAAGTGCAGATCTCCGCTGTATTGGGACGAGGTTGGCGAGACCAGCGTCGTTGGACCTGAGATTCTGCAGCAGACGGCAGAGAAGATTGCCGTTATCCGACAGCGCATTGAAGTAGCTCAGAGCCGACAGAAGAGCTATGCTGACACGAGACGGAGAGAGCTAGAGTTCGAGGAAGGTGACGAGGTCTACCTAAAAGTTTCTCCGTTCAAAGTCGTTGCGAGATTTGGAAGGAGGGGTAAGCTAAACCCTCGTTATGTGGGGCCCTTTCCTATTCTGAAGAGGATCGGGAAGTTGGCGTACAGACTGCAGCTTCCAGCTTCTATGGAGGGTATCCACGATGTGTTCCACGTATCTATGCTTCGGAGATGTGTACGTGACCCATCGCATATCGTGGAGGCTACAGAGATCGAGGTGCAGCCTACCTTGAGCTATGAGGTGAGGCCAGTACGTATTTTGGAGCATTCCATCAAGGTTCTACGCAACAAAGAAATTCCGCTAGTCAAAGTTCTATGGCGGAATCACGAGGTGGAAGAGGCGACGTGGGAACGACAGCAGGATATGATGACTAAGTATCCTGATCTGTTTGTGTAATTTAATTTTGTGGACAAAATTCTGAATAAGGAGGGTAGAATGTAATATCCGGTTTGTACGGACCTTTTATTATATTATTATTATTATTGTTATTGGCATTTTTGTAATTATGTCAAATCAGGTCCGTTTTACAAAAAGAAAGCGTCATTACGATTCTAACGAATAATAAGAATTTTAAGGAATTTACGGGAATTTTCAGAGGTCAAACGCTATATTTCGAGTAAATACACTTTTCGTAGCGTAAAAGACGTTCTCGTAAAAATAGGAAACGAGGTCCGAATCGCGAACGGACAGTCTTAATAGAGCCCTGGTAATGAATGGGAATCATTGGCAAGATATGGAGTTTTCGAGAATCCGAATCGTTGGACGATTAACGAAACGAACGACGAAATCAATATAAAAATCAAAGAAGGGCAAAACGGTAATTTGTAAAATCAATTTTATAAAACATCACAAAACATTTCTTTTTCCTCACTTCTCTCTTTCTTTTTCTTCTTCTCTCTGGATCACACGAACAGAGAAGGGTTTCTTCTCTCGGCCGATCGACGCCATCTTCAATCCGAGCTCCGTCCGACCTCCGTTCCTCCTCCGTCCTTCACGGTTTCTCCTCCTCTCGCTACCCTCGGTATGTAGCCCCAATCTCTAAGCGTTTATTTCGAGTTTTCGGTTCGATTTAGGGTTAGGGTTACAATTAGGGTTTCGACGAAAAACGCGATTTAGGGCTCGTAATTAATAGGTTAGCCATGATTAAGCATGTATCGAACGTATTGGACGTTATTGGACGTTATTGGACGAAGATAAACCAATTTGTGAAAAAGTATAAATTATAGAATTTTCGGGTTTTTGGAAATAACTCGTAATATGGATTTCCAGATTTATCAAGCGTTATGTCGTTGTTTAAAAGCTTCGATTTGTTAGATTAAGGACTTTATTAGTTTGGACATTTAATCGTTTAAATTGGTTTTAACGACAAATATCGTGTTTTGTCTCAGACACGACTCCCGTGGACGAAGTTTGAGATCCAGCGCGCTCAAGGTAAGTTCTCGTGACTTGCTTGACCGAAAAGTCTACACCATACCTCGTCTTCGTATCAAGGATCCTTGAGGGTTCCTTGTTTTACGTTGTTTAGGTTGGGTAGCTAGGTTATGTTGTATTGTCTGGTTAATTTGTATGTTGTTTGTTTACTTTCCGCTGATATGAACTGTTCATGCATCACGGTTTTCGAAAGTCATGAAAAGGAATTTTTGCACGTGTTTTTAAGAAAAGGAACGTATATCTGAAATGAAATCTGTAACGAAATCTGAATGAATAAACGTAATCTGTCTGTTTCTGGTCACGCGAGATGGGGCTCAGGCACGGCTGTGCGTGTTGCAAGCGTGTACCCCCCCTCTCTAGGTGGAAAGGGTAGTCCGACCGCTGGATGGGCCCTCTCCGCTTAGTGGGTAGAGGTTTCGGTGACAATTCTGTCTGTCTGTGACGTAATGAATCTGTAATCTGTAATTCTGTATCTGTAATCTGAATCTGAGCATGATTTCTGAATGGCATACGCACGCATGCATCTGCATTTACGTAGCTTACTGAGATTTCAATATCTCATATGTGTCTGTATGGTGTAGGTGACGTTCTAGGTTACGTTGACCCAGGTGAGGATGATATTCCTCCTCCTGATGTAGGAGCAGCTGATGGATGATGCTCGTGGGAGTGCGCTGAGTAGTCGAGGCGCGATACGACCCGTGGGGATGTATGTATGGACTCTGGGGTTATTTTGGGATGTGTGATCTGATAACTGTATAGAATATTTAAGTTGTTTGGATCTGGATAGGGATTAGATAACATTTTTGTAATTGTATGTAAAACGTTTTGGTTTAAACTGTTTGATGAACGTTATAAAATGTTTTGGTTTTGAACCGCTATTTAAACGTTATAGAAATTCTGGAACTGTTTGGTTGTTTAAATTAAGTTTAAATGTTGTTTGTAGGTTGTTAAGGATAGCTCGGTTTTTAAAGCTATCCACGCAGTTGGACTTCGTAAAGTCTGCTGTAAGTCGGTCGAGTTAACGTATAAGATGATTAAGTTTAAAGATGAGAAAGTGGGAAGGGAATTGAAAAAGGGTTGCTCTCTGGAATCGGATTCCAGAGAGCTGAAAGTATGTTAATTGAGATTGCTGTTGTGATTATAGGCGTGAGGTATAGAAATTGCTCTCTGGAATTCAGAATTTCAGAGAGCTAATTGAAGTGTTACTGAAGGAAAGGGGAAGAGAACGATCGTTGTATTTGAAGCATGAAGGATCGCTGCATGGGCAGCGATCGATCTCTGCAAACTGCAGAGATCGATCGCCGCCCTTTATATGTAGTGCAGCGATCGATCTCTGTAGTTTGCAGAGATCGATCGCTGCTCTTGTTAACATATGCAGCGATCGATCTCTGCAAACTACAGAGATCGATCGCTTGCTATATTGCAAGCTGCGATCGATTTCTGCAGATTGCAGAAATCGATCGCCGCCCCCCTTTTTGGCGATTGCTTTCCGATTCTGCCCCTCTGTCTTTTAATGTTATTAAATGTTTAAATGTTTTAAGTTTTATTTAAATTGTTTTAGTTTATGTTTTAAATGATTTACCAAACGAACTTCGATTTCGATTCCGGTTTCGGCTTCGATTTCAATTCTGGTTAACTTCAAGTCTTAAAGTTATAAAATGTAAAGATAAAAAAAAAATAATAATAATAATAATATGGGAAATACGGGTACAGTATTAGGGGTGTTACAATGATCATGTTCGTTTCATGCTATTTTCTTGTTCTTATTCGTATTCTTGTTCATCACTTTCATCATATGGATTAAGGGAGGATTTGTGCCGTAAAGGGGGGATGACAGTGCAAGTGTACATAGTCCCTTTCGGGCTGTATTCATGGTCCTTCTCTTTGGACAGTGACATGCGCCAAACCGCCCCTAACCCTCACTTAATCCGGTTGCATGAGTTTCATATTCATTGTCATATCTTGTTTATGGGAAAAACATGCTCATAAAACATTTTCATATGCTTGAGAAGTAAATCATGATGCATGACATGGATGCTCTTAAATCATCAGACTATAGAAAGTATCATACCAGAACAGTCGACTTCATAGACTCTACTAGAACGTCACATAACAAAACTCTCAACATCCATAAATCATCCAAGTACGAGAAATCTTACTAACACAGAACAAACATCAGACAACTGAAACTAACTTAATATCCTTGTGATGTAGGGCCCTATTGGCCGGAAGTCTTAATACATTCACTTACCTGGTTTCCTTAGCAATACTCGAGCACTTCACTTCAGACTTCTTTACCTAAAACATTTCACATTACAGTATTAAATAAAAATCCTAAAAGTTCTAACCAAAAGTCATCCTAGAAATAATCAGTTTCAACCTAATAACTAGTCACAGATTACGAATGCCACTAATATTTCACTGCCAAAGAAGAATCCTAGAGAAAACAGAGTTCTAAATAGCTAATCAGTGACTACATTATAGAGTCTTACCTAGGGTGTGGATTGTCGGGGCAGAGACTGAAAATCGGTCACCGAAAGGAGCTATAGTTGGCCGTGGGAGAGAGCTCTGGGGAAGAGAGAAATCGCCGAGAGTGAATGCGTCGGCTACAGTTAGGTTTAAATGGGGTTTAAGGTTTCCATATCCTATTTATACTTGATCCATCCATCCTTAATTACAACCCTGCCACACAACCTAGTTTCACTTAACTTGTAATAAATATGTCTTGACATTAAATTTAAAATCATAAAGGTTAATAAAAAGGGTGATAATCAAAATGGTTAAGAAAATCACCTGGCCGAAATTGTCGGGTGTTACAGGTTTTGTAACATAATCAGGCAATAGAAAATGCCCTTAGAGCACTCGACCTCATTATTCTTGAGCTGCTCGAAATCGTAGGCATCTGCCGGTTGCTAGACAACAAGCAGCTCTACCCACATCATCCGATACATAAAACACTCGACCTCTACCGATCACTAAACGAAAAAACATAAAACTCACTTATGTCGATCGCTAAACGACAAGCACAGGGCTCGCTTCTGCCGGTAGTGAAAATCTACATCATCTGGTTATCATGTGCATCTCACATGAGTACTTAACATCGCCAGTAAGAGACATCATCCGGTGAACAACAATCATTCACCATCCACCGATGACGTCAGCCGGATGATGTCCTCATCCGTCAGAGACATCTTCGGGTAGGCTTGTGCAAAACACGTGACTCACTTACCTCATCCGATAAGAGACATCGTCCGGTGAACAATAAACGTTCACCATCCACTGGTGACGTAGCCGGATGATTCATTCATCCAGCTTCTATCACACAGCTCCTGCCGATGACGTCAGCCGGATGATTCATTCATCCAGCTTCTATCACACAGCTCCTGCCGATGACTTCAGCCGGATGATACGTTCACCCAACTTCTATCACACAGCAATGAAACCTGGAAATCTTTAAACAACTCATACCGACAGAAAGGTAACCTGACCTTCACAGATGTCTACATCCAGCTTCTATCATTCAATAGTAAAACACAATAATCATCAAGTAACTTCAATCAACATGAAATACCTCGACTCCCACACATTTCAACTTGATGGACATAAACCTTAAACGAATAAAAATCATAGATTTGTTCAGGATACGTAAGCGGAAGACTCATATAAAAAAGGATGTCCTAGGTTCTTACAATCATCCTCAAACTCAGAAGTTGAACCAGACAATTTCAAGTCCAAATTAAAAACATGATTTTATCCTACTTAGACATCAGTTTTCTCATAAATCTTACTGACATAAAATGAGCATAACCACGGGTCATAATTGCCATCCAGCCACAGAATTGCTCCCTAAACACCTTCCAGCAACCAAACTTAGACAGCTTCATTAAATTTTGAATCCTCACCTGATATTTCGTCACCTACATCATAAGTTTTAAACTATAAGCCTAATGCATAGTAAGGAATGCAATACTAACATGTATACGTGAATGCATAGTTGCGAGAAAACCATGATCATGTTCGTTTCATGCTCTTTTCTTGTTCTTGTTCGTGTTCTTATTCATCACTTTCATCATATGGATTAAGAGAGGATTTGTGCCGTAAAGGGGGGATGACAGTGCAAGTGTACATAGTCCCTTTCGGGCCGTATTCATGGTCCTTCTCTTTGGAAAGTGACATACGCCAAACCGCCCCCAACCCTCACTTAATCCAGTTGCATAAGTTTCATATTCATTCTCATATCTTGTTCATGGGGGAAAAACATGCTCATAAATCATTTTCATGTGCTTGAGAAGTAAATCATGATGCATGACATGAATGTTCTTAAATCATCAGACTATGGAAAATATCATACTAGAAAGTTGACTTCATAGACTCTATCAGAACATCATATAACATAGTTCTCAAACATCCGTAAATCATTCAAGTACAACTATCTTACTAACTTAAAACAAACATCAAACACATAACTAATTTAGTACCTTTAAGATGTAGGGCCCTAATGGCCGGAAATCTTAATACATTCACTTACCTGGCTTCCTTAGCAAATTCGTGCTCCTTTTCTTCAGATTTCTTCACCTAAAACATTTACATCGCAGTAGTTAAAACAAAATCCTAAAAGTCCTAATCACAAGTCATCCGAGGATCTAGTAGTTAAAGTCATTCCCGAATCCCTTAGTCTAGTTCTCGGTGTGCAGTCTGAAATCCAAAAACCGAAACAACAAAGTTCAACTAACGATTAATCAGGGTCGGTTATATTAAATGTCCAGAATCGATTCGGAAATGACATTACTAAATCCAGATTATAAATGTTACTATTGTTACTCGGCCATTAGAGAAACCAAACCCGAACACTAAGCTGAAAAACAGAGCTTAACAACTAACCGACAACTACATTGTCTAACCCATACCTCGAGCGTAAAGTATCCGAGAAATAGCAAGGAAATTGGTCGTCGAAGGAAGGATTACTGGCTGGCAGAGAGCGAGAGCTCGGGAGAGAAAATCGCTGGAAGGAGAAAGTGTCGGCTACAGTGGCGTTGGTGAGGTTTAAAAAATTTTCATTTCCTTTATATAACGATCACAACCCACCCTTATAACAATTTTGCCACCCAACCTAGTTTCACACAATTTGGAGCAAATCTTGATATTAAATTTAAATCAAAAGGTCCAATAATAATGGTGATAGTTAAATTAGTTAAGAAATCACCTGGCCGAAATTGTCGGGTGTTACACTCCTCACCTTGCTCTATATCACCTACACCATAAAGACACCTATGAGATAAAAATCTCAGAAAATTCTACGTAAATGCCAATGCATGATCATGTATGCTCAATGCTAAGAAAACCGTCCATGTTATTTCATATATCGGTACGTGTTAGTCTATGGTTATCGGAAACGCTCGACATATGGATAGGGCACATCAAGCGGTTAGACAGCCTACACCATCTGATGGGAGGAAAACTCGCTCACCACGGAACGTCAGGTCTGAACCTCATCCCCGATAACCCTATGCCATGGTTGTTTACTGTGATACTTTACTTGCCTTTACATGCATGTTCATTTCATGAAACCCGTATGTAAATTCATTTTCATGACGTTTTAAAACCATGATGCATGAACATTTCAATATGCACAATATCATATAAATACCATCAAAATCTCACAAGCACAGACTATAAAGTAATTAACCCTAACTACCCCAACCAAAGCAATTAAACGAACAAAACACCAATATTCACCAACAATCCTCAAAAGACAAAGCTTGACATATGGTGTAGGCCAATCGGCCATAGTAAGTCATGAGAACTTACCTCAATTCCTCAGCACACTAAGCACTATCCGAAAGCTTGTTCACCTAAGACAATTTATAACACATTGCATTAGAACTGAGTCAAACCCAATCGGACTATGTTAGTTCCACTTAACTATCCTCCATAATCATAAATGCCTTATTATCATTCAACATTCCAACAGCTAACGATTTCTAACTTCCATCGGCAATTTCTAACGAAACCCTATCTGAATAACATCTTTAAAATCGAAAGCTAACAATCCAGAACATTAAAACATTACCTAGGGTTGCGATTTAGGAATGAATCGTGAAGGAAATCGATCGGTTGGAGGAGCCGTTGAATTGTGGAGTGTAGGGGTGGAGAGAATTTTTGTGGCTGTGAAGGTTAAAGGAGAGAAAGAGTGAAAGTAAATGTGGTTTCTCGTAAGGGAGGGAAAAGGAAGCTGTTGCCTTTGCCAAGCTTCTCCTACAAGTTTTGACACTTGTCACACTCTCACTTGGTGTTCCCAACTACCCCCTTTTACTTCCTAATTTGCCCCTCCATCCAATTGCTTGTTTGGTTGAACTTAGTTTTGTTTCTCCAACTTATCTCGTTATTTGACTAACTATTCGTTTTCTCCAATTTCCTCATTTCATCATAAATTCCAATTTGTTATTTAGGTCCCAATAAAAATTTCCGTTCCCAAAACATACTTAATTTGACATATTTACAAAAATGACATTATTTAATGGAATTATAAAATCTCGTAAAACCGGCTGTTACATTCTATCCATCTTAATTAAAATTTTGTCCTCAAAATTTGGCTATACAAACAGTTCAGGATACTTCAACATCATATCTGCTGCCTCTCCCATGTAGCCTCCTCAACATCATGATTCCTCCACAAAACCTTTACTAGAGGGATTTCATTATTGCGCAACACCTTTATAGAGGTCTCTAGAATCCGCACTGGCCTCTCCACATAGGTCAGTGTTGGTTGCACCTCTATCTCCCTTACCTCTATGACGTGTGATGGATCACGCACACATTTTTGAGCATGGACACGTGAAATACATCGTGAATACCTTCCATAGATGCCGGGAGCTGTAACCTATACGCCAAAGTCCCGATTCTCTTCAAAATAGGAAAAGGCCCCACGTATCGAGGGTTCAACTTGCTCTTTTTCCGAACCGTACAACGCCCTTAAATGGAGAAATCTTTTAATATACTTTGTCACCCTCCTTGAATTGCAATTCCCTCCTTCTAGTGTCTGCATAACTCTTTTGGCAGCTCTGTGCTATCTCCATATGTTGTCTGATAACAGCGATCTTCTCCGCTGTTTGCTGCAAAATATCTGGGCCAATTATACTAGCTTCGCCAACTTCGTCCCAATATAGCGGAGATCTAAATTTTTGACCATACAATGCCTCGTACAGAGCCATGCCAATCATAGCCTGGAAGCTGTTGTTGTAAGAGAACTCAATTAAGGGCAAATATCGGCTCCACGAGCCCTGAAACTCCAGCACGCAAGCTCTAAGCATATCCTCAAGAATCTGATTTGTTCTTTCTGTTTGTCCGTAAGTCTGAGGATCAAACGCCGTGCTAAAATTCAATCGAGTTCCCATGGCCTTCTGTAAACTCTTCCAGAACCTTGAAGTAAACTTGGCATCTCTATCGGAGACAATCGAAATAGGCACTCTGTGTAACCTGATGATCTCCTGTACATACAGTCGGCGAGCTGATCCATAGAACAGGTCATCTTCACCGATAGAAAGTGAGTCGTTTTTGTCAAACGATCCACAATTACCCAGATCTCATCGTGCCCCTTCGTTGTTCTCGGGAGTCTAACAATGAAATCCATAGAGATTTGCTCCCATTTCCACTCCGGAATCGGCAGTGGTTGTAAGGTTCCGGCAGGTGTTTGGTGTTCCGCCTTAACTTGTTGGCAAACCAGGCAGGTTTCCACATACCTGGCAATCTCCTTCTTCATGTTCGGCCACCAGAAATGTTGTCTCAGGTCCCTGTACATTTTCATGCTTCCTAGATGCAAGGAATAGGCCGAAGAGTGTGCCTCAGTTAAGATCTCTCTTTTCAGCTCCTCATCATTAGACACGTACCACCTATGCCTGAATCTAAATATTCCATCATCCGACAAGCTGAAATTGGACGGGTCCTTAGATGTCGCGCTCAATCGATATCTCTCACACTCCAAGTCTTCCTTCCGAGCTTCTCGAAGTCTGTCAATTATTGTCGGCCTGAGGGAAATGTTCGTGAGCATAGTGGACAACTCGGCCACAATTTCCACATCAAACCTCTCGATCTCAGACCTTAGCATTCCCGACATCGATGCAAGCATAGACTGACTAGTAGAAGGCACCCTGCTCAAAGCATCTGCGACTTTATTTGCCTTCCCTGGGTGGTATTTAATTTCAAAATCATAATCCTTAACGAACTCTAATCACCTTCTCTGTCGCATATTAAGTTCTTTTTGCGTAAACAAATACTTTAAGCTTCTGTGATCAGAGAACACCTCACACTGCTGCCCATACAAATAGTGTCTCCATATTTTTAAAGCAAAGACAACCACTGCAAGCTCAAGGTCGTGTGTCGGATAATTTTACTCGTACGGCTTTAACTGCCTAGAAGCATAAGCAATGACTCTGCCCTCCTGCATTAACACACACCCAAGTCAAATCTTTCAAGCATCATAGTATATACTGAACTTATCGCCTTCCACAGGCAACGTTTAAAGATTATCTAAGCTTTTGTCTATTAGTTACAATACTTGAACTATAAGAATGATCCTTGTTAGATGTATGACCTGTTCAGTTGAATGATGAACTAAGAGTATCCCTATTCATGCATCGCGAATGTTTCTCAAGCATATGAAAGTGTTTTAAGTGCATGTTTTCTTTCATGAACAAGATACGTATATGAAACCTATGCAACATGGATTATGAGAGGGTTGGGGGCAGTTTGGCGTATGTCACTGTCCAAAAGAGGGACCAAGAATACGACCCGCGAGGGACTATGTACACTTTCACTGTCGAACCCCCTTTACCGGCACAAATCCTCTCTTAATCCATACAATGTAAATGATGAATATGAATGATAAATATGAACATGAATATGAACAAGAACAAGAAAAAATTCATGAGCATGAGCTTCTTTAAACTGTGCATTCATGCATATGTGTTAGCATTGCATTCCTTACTAAGCATTAGGCTTATAGTGTAAACATTATGATGTAGGTGAAGAATTAATAGGTGAGGATTCCAAGTTCAATGAGGAAGTCTAAGGCTGGTTGCTGGATGGTGCTCAGGGTGACAGTGCGTGTCTGGAAAAGGCGATTATGACCCGTGGATACTGCCCATGTGATGTCAGTAAGAATTACAAAAACTGAGGTTAAAGTAGGATGAGTTTTCTCATGTCATTAGATATTAGTATATGACTGATACAATTTCTAAGTAGGATAGGATTTCATTTAAGAGTGTCATTTACCTGTTTTAGCTTCTGAGTTCGAGAATGATTTTGAGGATTTATATATATATGTGATGGTCTGTTTTAATGAAGTCTTCCACTATGTATACTCAAATTGAGTTCATGTCTAAGATAGAGCAGGAGTCGTTTAAACCTTGTCGTTTTGTGATTAGATGATGTGAGTAAAGATGAGTAATCGAATGATGTGAGTAGTGTTGTTTTGATCGGATGAGTAAATCATCTGGCTGACGTCATCGGCTGAAGTAGTCTAAACCTTGTCGTTTTGTGATCGAATGATGTGAGTAAAAATGAGTAATCGGATGAAGTGAGTAGTGTTGTTTTGATCGGATGAGTAAATCATCCGGCTGACGTCATCGGTAGGAGTAGTTTAAACTATGTCATTTTATAATCGGATGATGCTGTTTATTTCATCGGATGAGTGTATATAAGTTTTTGTAGTCTAGGGATCAGATGAAGTCTTAATGTGTCACGTGAGATACGCATGTCAATCGGATGATGTTGTTTTTCCTATCGGATGATGTTGTCATTCTATCGGATGAGTGTATATAAGTTTTTGTCGTCTAGCGATCGGGTTAAGTTTAATGTGGCACGTGGGATACACATGTTGATCGGTGGATGTCTGCAAATCCATGCAACCCCGCGAACGATGAAGTCATGAGGTCTGAGGGCGCCTCACTTCTGCTCGATCATGTCATGAAATCAATGTCTGAGTTTAGTCGCTCTGCACTGCGACTAGTTATGCCGAAAGTTTTAGTGATGAGTCGAGCGTTTTGAGGGAACTTTCTCGTTCCGATCACATTATGAAACTGTTGTCTGAGGCTAGTCGCTCGACTCTGTGACTGTTTATGATAGGCTACGGGTCTGTAATTGGGTGGAGAAACATGCAAGCGGCAGACTTGAAAAGCAACAACAGATCGGTGCTCGAAGACACCCAAAACAGACGCAGAAAACAACGAAAACAGAGAATAAACACGAAAATGGAAAGACGTATTCGGTGAGGTGGGTGAGGGATCAAATCGATTTCTTTGCCACAGAGAAGACCGATAAGGGGAGGGAAATGGAAATGGAGGTGAATGACCCGTTGCTGGCCCAAAAGCTATCGAAGCTTCGGGTGAGAAATTCGTCGTTGCCAGCGACGAAATCACAGCGAAGGGAACTAAGGTTTCGCCGCCTTCGGCGACTGAGTATTCCTTTGAGCAACCTTGAGCTCGAGGAAGACTTGGCGAGGCCATCAGGCGCTGGGCGCGCCGGCGACGCCGAGAGAGAAGCTCTCTCTTCTCGGAAGAACTCTGACCGACGAACAAACAACGTTCTGGTTTTTCCAAAAATATGTAATACTGGCTTACTGATTTACAGAGAGGGAGGAAGATTAAATACACAGAGAAGAACGGGGTCTTCTGGCGATGGCGATGGCGATGGAAGGCGACTGCAGATGACCGTTGGCGATGAGAGAAAAGAAAGCCGTTTGGTTCTTCGGCTGAATGAGAAGCAGAAGGCGATGGCGTGCTTCTCACGTGCGGCAACAGCTCCCTTCAGCTGGTTGACGTGGCTGCTCCTTGCTGATGTGGCTTCCCATTTGTCCACATCAGCTGCTGATGTGGCTCTTTGTTGATGACGTGGCAACTCCAACTTTAATCTTCTATTTTCTAAAACTAATACAACGTTTATATAACCTAGACAAATATTATGCTACGAGTTTACCGATAATACAAAAGTTTCGAACAATTAAATTTAAATAAAGTCAAACAAAGCTTGGTTACAAAAGTTGATAAAGGAAAGACAAATTCCCCCTTTAAACCAATGGGTTGTCACCTACAAAATTAGCAAATAAATTAGGCCATAAAGATGGATAGAAGACGTACCTCAACTTGACTCGGGCCTTGGGCCTCGGGGCACATCATCCTCTCCGGGTTATTTGAAGATTTGACCTCAAATCTTAAAGCTTTGCTCATGCTACATATGACACCCTAGCGTTCAAACGCTCAAGTGGATCCAAACAATTTGGTCCCCCTTTTAAACCAAGGTCCTTACTTAACCCACAAAATAATAACAACGGAAACAAGCATTATGGTATACGGTAGAATCTTAATATCCAACACAATGCTTGAAGTAAATTCCAAAAAAATTTGAATTGTTCATTTCTACACTTTTCAAGCAACATATATGATATTAGAGAGAAAATATTTGCAAGGTATGAACATATTCAATTTGTCATGCTAAATCAAGCAATTGAAAATAAACTCAAAGAATTTATCAATATTTTCAATCCAATTAGCAATAAACTGAGGAGATTTCAAAATTCAAACAAACTAGGTAGGCTAACTATAAGTTCAAAAATAAAATTTGCAAACCTAGCATGTGATTATATCCTTAATCCACAATTCAAGGAATAGATGTCAATTATAAACAAACAAGTAAATCCAATAATCAAAAGTCCTCTAAAATAGGCATCATCAATTCCTTTGAACAAATTTCATCTAACCAATACTTAAATCCAAGAAATTAAAGGGTTAGATAATTCAAACCTTGGCCGATGGTCTTGAATGGACTAGGAAGCCAAGAATTCCTACGACAAACATTCACAACAAGACAACAAACACAAATAACAAAAACAAACATAAAACATAACACACAAGACTAATTTCAGATAGGTCCTAAGCATTTAATCAAATAGCACAACAAATCAAACAAGTTAATCAAAGAAAATAAACTTGCAACTAATATCAATGATAAGCTATTGGGTCTAGACAACCCTCTAGAACTTTTGTGGAAATCGTCGCACTATCCCACACCCTTTAAAGGCGACTGCCTCACACGGCGATCTGTCGGGCCCAATGGCCAGCGGTAAACCTCGGACAATACCAACGGCCCACAGAGGAAAGCTCTTGGCCACAAACACAAATCACTCGACGTACAAGTGAATCCTAAGTGACTAACAAGATAGTATATGACATGCTCTTGTTAAAAGGTCGGACATAGGCCTAAACAAACAAAATCACTCAACTTGATGCAATCAATAAGAGTTTAAACAGAATTATAAAACATGGTGAAATAGAATTTGCCAAGCTTTATTTAACATGCAATTTAGTTCATGATTTTCATTCTAAATTTAACTTAACATCAAGGAATCAAAGACTTGACACTAAACACAATTAGACACACAAGTTAAAAACAAATGCCAAATCAATTTGGAAAAACACCAAACAGAAAATTTCAATAAAAACAATCCTAAAGGTACTAAACAGAAAATTTACACAATTCTCATCCAATTAACATGAAATTTTAACAGAGGATAGTTAACATTATGAGTGACATGCTATCAAAATTTCAGGTTCAAATTCATTATGAGCAAGGAATTATGCAAGTGCAAAGTTGTAACAAAAAAAGAAAAACCCTAAAAACAGCTTCTAAACAACCTAGATTCCTAAACAGAAAGTAGTACAATTCAACTCCAAATAATCTGAAATTTTAACAGGGGTTAGTCCACAATATGATGAACATGCTGTAAAAATTTCAAATCAAAATTCATTACGAGCAGAAAATTATGCAAGTCCAAAGTAGTAACAAAAACTAGAAAACCAGAAATCCTAAACTAGAATTTTAATCTAAACATCCTAGAAAAGTCTAAATAAAACAATGCCAATTTGGACAACAAATTAGCACATCAAACTCTCCTAAACATGGAACATGTAAAAAGATTAAACAAAACAAAACGCATACTAAAACACATTTGAAAAACACCAAAACAACACAATAATTTTAGCAAATATAAACTAACATGAGAACTCAATTTTAGCATTCATTTTCAAATCCATTCTCTATGTAAATTAATTTTGCCAACACAACCTAAAAAACGAAACATGGTTATAAAAACAGAAACAAATATCTATAAACATTCACCTAAACAAAATCGAAATTATGACTCAAAACACAACATTAGAACATGCTTTTATTCAAGAATAACATCCCGAAATTAAACAGATATGGGCCATGGTTAGTTCATGCTTGCTTACCAGAAACATGAGAAACATGAGGTTAAGATGGTAAAGTCATATCATATAATTTCACAGTAATGATATCCAAATAAACAGCAAATGCAAACACAAACAAAAGAACATGCTTTTCAAGAAAACATCCTGAAATTAAACAGATACGGACCATGGTTAATTCATGCTATCTAATCAGTAACATGAGGTTAATATGGGAAAATCATATCAGGTAATTATCATAACAATGTAATCCAAAGAAACAAGTTCAGACACAGACAAACATAAAACACAAGTTGCTCTCGGTCAACAGTTCCGAAGAGTCTCCACACAGAAAATAAAACTAAACAGAATTTGTGTAACAACCCCTTATCCCAGCAAGATATTGTCCGCTCTGGGGATCGAGCCGTAGCCCAATATCCTCCCCTCACGGCTTTGTTTGGCGAGAACTTCCCGGAAGGTCACCCAACCTGGAATTGCTCTCGCCGAAGCACTTTTAACTTCGGAGTTCTTATGGGATCCGTTGTCAATTGTGCTCCAAAACGCGTCTTGCTATATAGGGAGGAATCTCTTACATATGTTTCATTTCCACATACTTCCCCAAGCGCTGTGGGATTGTGACGACCCCCTTTTTACGACCCGTCACCTTCCGGTTCGCCCGCGCGGACGTACCGCCATCCGGGTTCCGGTTCGTGCAGCCATCGTACCAGACTTACAGATCCGGGTCATCACAATCACCCCCCCTCGGGGGCCCAACGTCCTCGTTGGCCACATTTCCGGTTGGGTACAGGCTCTGATACCATTTGTAACGACCCCTTTCCCCAGCAAGATATTGTCCGCTCCGGGGATTGGGCCGCAGCCCAATATCCTCCCCTCACGGCTTTGTTTGGCGAGAGCACTTCCCGGAAGGTCACCCAACCTGGAATTGCTCTCGCCGAAGCACGCTTAACTTCGGAGTTCTTATGGGATCCGTCGCCAATCGTGCTCCAAAACGCGTTTTACTATGTTGGGAGGGTCTCTTTACATATGTTTCATTTCCACATACTTCCCCAAGCGCTGTGGGATTGTGACGACCCCCTCTTTACGACCTGTCACCTTCCGGCTCGCCCGCGCGGACGTACCGCCATCCGGGTTCCGGTTCGTGCAGCCATCGTACCAGACTTGCAGATCCGGGTCATCACAATTTGCTCTCGGTCAACAGTTCCGAAGAGTCTCCCAACACATCAGAAAATAAACTAAAAATAGACAGGAAAGTACCTTTAAAGCAAAGCAATTGATAACTCCAAAATTGCCAATTAAGGAGGCCTCTTGCCTTGGGTGAGGGGTACAAAAACTGCACGACAAATGTTACAAAAACACACACAAACAGAGTCTACAATTCTAAACAATTATCTCTATCCTAAACAAGACAAAAAAACATCAAGGAAAACAGAATCTAAACACAAGCTAAACAGCAGAAAAAAAAAAAAAAAAACTCAAGAAATCAGCAAAGTTTTCAATGGGAAAACAGCAAGGAAAAGAGAAGAAAACAGCAAGGAAAACAGATTTTAAAATGAGAAAAGAGAGGTTTTTAAAACCAGAAAATTTTGGCAAGTTTGAAACCAAAACTTTAGCTCAAGCATGAGATACATTTGGACATTTTAAACCATGCAACAAGCAAGCTTTTAAAAACAGATTCTGGATTTTAAAAACAGACTGTAGACCAAAGGAAAACAAAAACAAAATTACTTAAAAAAAAACCTGAACAAAAAGATAAACAAAACAGAAACAAAACATGCTGTTGTTAGAAGGCTTTATGCCTTGAAAACTCAGCAAGAAAAGACTCAATAGCAGTGGCTTAACAACCTGCATTTGCCCTTGAATACAAGCTGTAAAACATCACTAAAAACACAGCATCTAATCACCCTAAACAATTTAAACAGAACATTAGACAAGTTGAAACATTCACAAAAAGGAAAAACATGCTGACAGAACTTAAACAATTCACGATAGCAAACAGAAATTAAAAACAGACAATAGATACAATAAACAACATGCTTTCAATCTAACATCCTAAGTCCTGCAAAACAGAAAATAGACATGCCTCAATTGATCAATCATGTTACAGAACACAAGAGACAAACACAGAAGAAACAGAAAACAAAATAAAGCAGAGAAGACACTCAGCAGAACAGAAACTCCAAAACAGCAACATGCTTCTGAACAGTTTAAACTAGACAAAAACCACATCCTAAACGTTTTCTAAACAGAACATGTTTGACACAAAACACTACACTATACAACTAGTTAACACATGCTGACTTTAAACAAAAAATTAACAAACAACAAAGACGCAGCAGACTCAACAGAGACGAAACCAGAGGAAAGAAAACATGATGACATAAAAGCAGAAAAAGAAACAGAAAACAGCACAATAAAAGCAGAATCATCATGCTATTCAATCAGAAAATAAACACACAACTAAACAACACTTAATCACCCTATATACTAAGCAAAAACAGAAACAACAAACAGCAAAAAAAATGCTGACTCAAATGACTAAACAGAGAACACTAACTAAATAGAACATCACGCTAAGTGCTTGGACAGAAAACAGAACAGCAAAAATTGGTTTAGAAAAACACAACACAGAAGCAAGCCGATTGCTTCTCTTAACAGAGCACTAAGTGTGCTTGGACAGAAAACAGAAACAAAGAAACAAAACAGAACACAAAAATAAAACAGCAGAAATAGGGGACTGAAAAAAACAGAACCCGATTTTGCAAACAAAGAGCACTCATCTCTGATACCACTTGACAGGCTACGGGTCTGCAATTGGGTGGAGAAACATGCAAGCGGAAGACTTGAAAAGCAACAACAGATCGGTGCTCGAAGACACCCAAAACAGACGCAGAAAACAACGAAAATAGAGAATAAACACGAAAATGGAAAGACGTATTCGGTGAGGTGGGTGAGGGATCAAATCGATTTCTTTGCCACAGAGAAGACCGATAAGAGGAGGGAAATGGAAATGGAGGTGAATGACCCGTTGCTGGCCCAAAAGCTATCGAAGCTCCGGGTGAGAAATTCGTCGTTGCCAGCGACGAAATCACAGCGAAGGGAACTAAGGTTTCGCCGCCTTCGGCGACGGAGTATTCCTCCGAGCAACCTTGAGCTCGAGGAAGACTTGGCGAGGCCATCAGGCGCTGGGCGCGCCGGCGACGCCGAGAGAGAAGCTCTCTCTTCTCGGAAGAACTCCGACCGACGAACAAACAACGTTCTGGTTTTTCCAAAAATATGTAATACTGGCTTACTGATTTACAGAGAGGGAGGAAGATTAAATACACAGAGAAAAACGGGGGCTTCTGGCGATGGCGATGGCGATGGAAGGCGACTGCAGATGACCGTTGGCAATGAGAGAAAAGAAAGCCGTTTGGTTCTTCGGCTGAATGAGAAGCAGAAGGCGATGGCGTGCTTCTCACGTGCGGCAACAGCTCCCTTCAGCTGGTTGACGTGGCTGCTCCTTGCTGATGTGGCTTCCCATTTGTCCACATCAGCTGCTGATGTGGCTCTTTGTTGATGACGTGGCAACTCCAACTTTAATCTTCTATTTTCTAAAACTAATACAACGTTTATATAACCTAGACAAATATTATGCTACGAGTTTACCGATAATACAAAAGTTTCGAACAATTAAATTTAAATAAAGTCAAACAAAGCTTGGTTACAAAAGTTGATAAAGGAAGACAAATTCCCCCTTTAAACCAATGGGTTGTCACCTACAAAATTAGCAAATAAATTAGGCCATAAAGATGGATAGAAGTCGTACCTCAACTTGACTCAGGCCTTGGGCCTTGGGGCACATCAGTTTATGTCGACAGCCTTTTGTAGATGTTGAGTTTTTGAAGAGTTCAGATTTGTTCGGACATGTCCATGTCTTGAGTATTGTTTTGTTTTTTTTAAGAAAAAAAATATACATAGAGAGTAATCTTGATAAAAATGATCCAAGAAAGTATGAATCGGTCTCGTCCCTATTGGGGGCATGACAATTATGGTATCAAAGCAAAATCGGGTTCTAAAATCGATTCTGTAGACTGCCTTCCAGCACAGACCGTCACATGAGCAAACTCCAATATCTGTAAGTGTTTATGATTTCAGCAATGTCCTCAAGTTAAGTTATGTTTATGACTAATTGTTTAGGAACCCCAAG
This sequence comes from Begonia masoniana, assembly GCA_022432975.1. NCBI lineage: Eukaryota > Viridiplantae > Streptophyta > Magnoliopsida > Cucurbitales > Begoniaceae > Begonia > Begonia masoniana. The sequence continues at coordinate 47,675,663 of CM039511.1, read as the reverse complement.
ATGGTAAGAGGCCAACAGAGAGATGACAATGTGGATAGCAATACTATCACCCAACTAATAGAGTTAGTCATTCGCCAATCCCGACAGATCGAGCAACTTGTAGCCACTAGGGAGGAACAAGGAAATTCTAGCACTAATGCAGCTCGAGATCATGGTGACGAGCATTTCCATCGACTTCGACCTCCGACGTTTAATGGTCAAGTTTCGAATCCTGTTTATGCTGAGGAATGGGTCCGGAAGATGGAGGACATGTTCAAGTATGCAAAGGTGGACGAAGGAGATAAGGTCACGTGTGCTGTCTTCCACTTGGAACTGGATGCGAGGCATTGGTGGGACTCGATCCAGAGCACCGTGAATACAAGAACTATGACTTGGGAAATGTTTAAGATTGCCTTCTATGACAAGTACTTCAGCCGAGCTGTTCGGACTAGCAAGAAGATGGAATTTATGCAACTGCGTCAAACCGGTTCAGTGGCCGACTATATATGTAAGTTTGAGGCCTTGTCCAGGTTTGCGCCCCGTCTGGTGGATGATGAAGAAGACAAGATTCACCAATTTGTTCATGGACTAAAACCAGGCTTGTATAGAGGAGTAAAGACTGCGGGAATTCACAATGTGCCGTTTTCTTAGGTGACGGCTAAGGCCTTAGAACTGGAAGAGGTTGAGGTAACATTACAAGAACAACGTGAGCAGTCGAAGAAGTTTACAAGAGAGGCTCAACCACCACCACGACCGAACAAGGGTTGGCAGCCACAGCAGAATAGGGGGCATCTGTGACGACCCCAACCCCGTAGGGCCGCCACGGACTTGCCGTAACATAACTATTACCTAAGCCCTCGTATTTTCTCATAAACTTTTTCATTTTTACTCGACACTTTAAAGAAAACGGACCTAGACAATTGACCCACCTCTAACAACCTTTAGGGACTAACTTTGACTTAAACATTAAACATTTGAGCGTAAAACATTTCGACTTTTAAAACATTTAAAACTAGACTAAAACCATTAATAACTTAAAACAAATAAAACATTTAAAACAATTAAAGTAAGATCAATTAAAACACGACACTAATATAACCTATACTCAAGAAAACAAACTGCGTGGATCGCTCTAAAAATCGAGCGTATCCTTACATGTTTTAAAATAACCAAACAGTTCAAAATACCCAAACAGTTCCAGTAAAATTCTAAAATTTAAACTCCACATTCTAAACAATCTACTACTACTACATATACATCAAAACTCGACTGTTCATACATTTTTTCTACCAAAACATCTAATCTACATACTTAAACACTTTGATACTTTCACAAATTAAACTTACAAGTAGACCTACTAACCAACAAAACTAACTCACATCATTCGACATACATCATTCAAGCCATCGGATCATCAAGCCAAAACACACCCCATCGCCACGAGCACCACCCATCGACCACCTATTCCTTGTCATCATGAGGAACTCTCACCTTCACACCTGTCACCTACATCATACAACATAAATAGTAAGCCTAATGCTTAGTAAGAGGATGCTCTATGGAGAACGTATGCATGAATGCGTGATTTTTCATAAAAACATGTTTATTTCATTTCGTTTTGTTAAACCATTTCCTTGCCCCGTAAGAACCATTTCCTTGCCCCGTAAGAACCATTTCCTTGCCCCGTAAGAACATACACATAACTTGCCCCGTGAGAAACATACAGTCAGACCCGTGAGAAACATACAGTCAGACCCGTGAGAAACATACAGTCAGAATCATACATCATTCACTTGAGAAACATACATCATTCGCTTGGTCGTTCTTTACTTCATCTTTTCACATAACATCTTTAAATCATTATCGTTCAATTCATCATAAAAACATGCTCATAAATAGTTCGTATGCACCTTTTATAAACATGATGCATGAGGAGTTCATAGACATACATAGACATATCATCAAACAATTCATAACATACATAGACATGCTTTAATCACTAAGAACCTAACAAACTACTATTAACTAATAACCTGGGCTACCCGACACATCACGACCCCACAATCAGAAAATCATCATCGAAGACACAAAATCCTAACGTTGTCACAATGTAAGGCCTTAAGGGCTGGAAACCTAACATCCACTTACCTGGCGTCCGTAGCTAGCCGAGCACCGTCCAAAAGTCGTCTCCACCTAAAGCATTTCATAAATAAAGGACATTAAAATCGATTCTAAATAAACGAATCTCAAACTTAAACTAAGTTCCTAGCTAAAGCAATTTCTCTTGAAACTTTCACTTTCTCCATTCGGGCATTTCATCGAGCACGTGGTGCTCACAATTTACTTAACCTCCATTAATGGTTTTCCAATAATCTCCAATATCCAAACTTTAACCTCAATCCACCAATAATCATCAATTCATTTAATCTACCTAAATAACGACCAATGTATTCACTAATTAACATAAGGCACAATACCATCGATTTCTAACTAAAACCTAATTAAACGGCCACTAATTTGGGTTTGGTCAAAAACCGACCTAAAACTTCGAACGCGCGTAACTTTTGCGTCGGTTATCGGAATCGAACGATTCCAGCGGCCACGTACTCCTCTAATAACCTATTTTAATCTGCCAAAAGGAATTTCAAAACTAACGACCGGAGCTAGGTCAATTTATCAAAAACCCGAACTGCCCCTTTTTACCCAAAATTTTCACTTTTTCAATTTTTTATCAAAACTCTCTCAATTCCTCACTAATCTATCCTTCTAACATCCAATTAACATAAACTAACCTAAAATCGGAGTTCCAATTCAGAAAACCCGAAATCCCAAAACCTAGCCCCACGATTTTTCCCCAAATCCGAGCTCCTCATTGCTCGGCAATCCATGCCAGCACCGAGCTCGGCCAATTGATGCTAAAAGCAACCAAAAAGGGCCGGTGGACGGAGCTCAATCGAGCTTGCCACCGCCGGCCATGAACAGAACGAAAACAGGGAAGAAAACTCAACCTGTTTTCGGTCGGGTCTGGCGCGGAGAAGGCCGAACCGAGCTCTGGTTCAGCTCGCCGGCGTCGGCACGTCTGAACGGTGGTCGGAGCTGTGGTCGCCGTCGGAGGGTCGCGCACGTCTCCCTTTCTCTCTCTCGGCGTCGGGCTCGCAAGGGAATGGCTTCATCGTGAAGCCATTCCAATTTTATAAAAATTGATTTTTATAAAATTATAAAATCTTTACTTTTTAATTTACTTAAATACCCTTAACTCAATTCTATGCTTAATTCTTTAATTAGTCTATCAATTCAGTTTTTCTGCAATTTCCTTATTTCTCCAAATATTCCAATTTAATATTAGAGTTCTAACAAAACTCACCATTCCCAAAGCGGACTTATTTTGCTATTTTTACGAATTAATATATTAAAAGGCTAAAACGGGAACCTTAGCATTACTCTTCTCGATTTGGGTTTCTAAAATTTCACTTATTCTTCTACAAATTCCCGTAAATTTCTAAGGTCCTAATAAAACTATCCGCTTGCAAAACGGACCTAATTTACTTATTTACCAAAATAGCCTTGGAGCGGAAACCCGAAAAACTCGAGTGTTACAGTATCAGCAACAGCAGAAAGGTGTGAAGAGACCTTTCAATCAGAACGATGACCAGGGAAAAGGGAAACGACCACTAGCTCCCCTATGCCCTACCTGTCAGAAGAACCACCCCGGCGAATGCAAGTTACATTCTCGCCGTTGTTATAGATGTGATAAGGTTGGACACATTGTCAGGGACTGCCCCATGCCGCTGGACCCGAATAGAGCGAGGGTGGCACCTAGGGTCTATGCCTTGATGGAAGATGAGGATGCAGTGCCACATACAGTCATAACAGGTACGATTACGATCTGTGGTATTTCTGCTTATACACTTATAGATACGGGAGCCACTCACTCGTTTGTGGCAACCTTGTTTGTACGTAAGCATAATTTAGAACCCTTGCCAGCCGAGAGGTCATTTAGTGCTATGTTACCGTCAGGGAAGTCTTTACATTCAGAACAGGTAGTAAAAGGTGATATTGCGACCCTAGGAGATAAGAAGTTGTATGTAGAATTGATCGTAATTGGCATGAAGAGATATGAAGTTATACTAGGAATGGATTGGTTATTCAGACATCATTCCACGATAAATTGTAGGTCTGGATTAGTTGAGTTCTGACCCCCGAATAGCGATCGATATTTCTTCCAAGCTATTCCTAAGATAAGTAAAATGCAGATTGTATCCTCACTAGAAGCCCAGCGATTGTTGAAAGAGGGTTGTGAGAGTTTTCTAGCTAGTATAATTGATGATCGGGTGAAAAGTATGATAGAACTGCAAGATATTCCTATAGTCCGAGAGTTTCCAGAGGCATTCTTGGATGACTTGCCCGGGTTGCCACCGGATAGAGAAATTGAGTTTGTAATTGATACATACCCCGAGGCATTACCTGTGTCTAAGAACCCCTACCGCAAGGCACCTGTTGAGTTGAAGGAATTAAAATTCTAACTACAGGAATTAGTAGACAAGGGATTTATACGCCCTAGTAGTTCTCCCTGGGGTGCACCTGTTTTATTCGTTAAGAAGAAAGATGGTTCTCTTAGAATGTGCATAGACTACAGAGAGCTAAACTCGTTGACAATTAAGAATAAATACCCTTTACCTCGATTTGATGATCTGTTTGACCAACTATAAGGAGCTAAGGTGTTTTCAAAGATTGACTTACGTTCGGGTTATTACCAACTGAAGGTTAAAGAGGGAGATATACCAAAGACAGCCTTCAGAACCCGCTATGGACACTATGAATTTCTTGTAATGTTGTTTGGATTGACAAATGCGCCTGCAGCTTTTATGGATTTGATGAATCGGGTGTTCCGAGAGTACTTAGACAAGTTTGTAATTGTGTTCATAGACGATATTTTAATTTACTCACGGACTGAAACTGACCATGCAGAGCATTTAAGAGTGGTTTTAACGACATTAAGACAGCAACAACTCTATGCCAAGTTGTCAAAATGTGAGTTCTGGCTGGATAAGGTCCATTTCTTAGGCCATGTCATTTCTGCTGAGGGCATATCAGTAGATCCGACCAAGATTCAGGCTGTTAACAACTGGCCACAGCCAAGGAATGTTAGTGAAGTCCGTAGTTTCCTTGGTCTGGCAGGTTATTATAGAAAGTTCAATAAGGGATTCTCTATGATTGTAACGACCCCAGAGAGATCGTCACATAATCCATATCTTTCTTAATCATTTAATTCTTATTACTCACACATTATTCATTATTAGTAATGTATTTTATTTTTTTTTTGAAACATAATTTAGCTCAAGATGTCATACGCGATTCACTAGGCCTCATTTGGCAAAGGAAAACATTACACATCTGCCGGCGGGCAGTGCAATGTGTATCGGCTGGTGAAGGGAAACTTAAACCTTTAGACTGCATCTGCTGATAGAGGAATAAACCACATCTACCGGTCACTAGACGACAAAACCATGTTTCTACCATCCGGTGAAGAAACTATCTACATCATCGGATGAAATAAGGGGACATCATCCGGTGAACATGTGCTCCTCACGTGAATAATTAAAACATGACCCGGTCACTAAACGACAAGATAACCCTCACATCATCTAGTAACTAGATGACAAACTATGCTTACATCTTCTGATAGCTTAAACGCTCTACATCTGCCGATCGCTAGACGACAAAATAGCACTTTCATCATCCGATGGCTTAAACACTCTACATCTGCCGATCGCTAGACAACAAAATAGCACTTTCATCATCCGAAGAAATAAGGGGACATCATCCGGTGAACATGTGCTCCTCACGTGAATAATTAAAACATGACCCGGTCACTAAACGACAAGATAACCCTCACATCATCCGGTAACTAGACAACAAATTGTGCTTGATTCTTCCGATAGCTTAAACCCTCTACATCTGCCGATCGCTAGACGACAAAATAGCACTTTCATCATCCGATGGCTTAAACACTCTACATCTGCCGATCGCTAGACAACAAAACAGCACTTTCATCATCCGATGGCTTAAACACTCTACATCTGCCGATGATGTCAGCCGGATGATGGCCTTATCCAGCTTCTATCACACGGCAAGAAAACACTATAATCATCAAACAACTTCATCAAATAGAAAATACCACAACTCACCCGAATCTTAACTTAGTAACTATAAACCTCAATGAGTAAGAATCGTAAACTCATCCAAAATACGCATAGTGGAATGCTTAAGCAAAACAAACCATTCAATAATCTTTAAAATCATCATCAGACTCTTAAGTCTAATCATTCAAATATAAATCTCATGGTTATAAGAAATTCTATTCTACTTAGACATCTGTTTATCATAAACTTCACTGACATACTATGAGCATAACCAGGGGACTTAATCGCCTGCCCATCCTTGCACTGTCATACGGAGCATCCTTCAGCAACCAGCTTTAAACATCATCTCTGGACTGGAAATCCTCACCTGTTAGCTCTTCACCTACATCATAAGGTTTAACTATAAGCCTAATGCTTAGTAAGGAATGCAACACTAACATGGATGCATGAATGCAAAATTCGGGAAATCACATACTCATAAGTCTCTTTTTCTTTTTCTCATTCATATCTTTGCTCGTAATCATCATTCATAGTTATGGATCGTATTTATCATTCATAATCATTGATCATATTCTTCATTTAAGTTGTGTGGATTAAGAGAGGATATGTGCCAGTAAAGGGGGTTCGACAGTGAGTTTGATCTTGGTCCCTACTGTGGGTCGTATTCATAAGTCCCTCTTTTGGACTGTGACATACGCCGAACCGCCCCCAACCCTCACTTAGTCCACGTTGCATAAGTTTTATCTTCTTACTTTATTCATGAGGAAAACATGCTCTTAAAATATTTTCATATGCATAAAATAGTCATGATGCATGTACATGGAAATTCCTAAATCATCAAGCTACAGACAGAGCACTATCTAACATAAAACCTTACCATTGAACTAATCATCAACATAAATATTAGACAGTAACATAAGGGAACTACTAATCATCGTATGAGTTTCTACCTAACATCCTTTAATGTAGGGTTCTAATGACCGAGGAACCTGTACATTCACTTACCTGGTCTCCTTAGCAATTTGAGCTCCTTTCTCTTCAAACTTCTTCACCTAAAATATTTACATTGCAGTAGTTAAAACAAAATCCTATTAGTTCTAATCACAAGTCATCCTAGGATCTAATAGCTATAGTCATTCTCGAATCCTTAGTATAGTTTTCTGTGCAGCTTGAAATCCAAAACCCAAAACAGACAGATTCGATTAGCGATAACTCAGGGTTGGTTGTTTAATGTCCAAAATCGATTCAAAATGACATTACCACTTTCAGATTTTAAAATACCCTTACTAATACTCGGCCATTGAAGAACCCAGAACTTCAACACATAGCAGAAAACAGAGCTTAACGACTAAAAGATAGCTACATTGCCAAACTCGTACCTCGAGCACAAAGTAGCCGAGAAGCAGCAAGGAAACCGATTGTCGAAAGAGGGATTTCCAGCTGACAGAGAGCGAGAGCTCGGGAGGGGAAATCGCCGAGAGTAGGAGATGATGGCTATAGTGGTTTAAATGAGGTTTGAATCCTTTCCTTTTTCTTTAAATACTAGTCTCAATCCTCCATTATTACTACTTTGCCACTCAACCTAGTTTAAATCCACATGTAATTAATTAAGCTTGGCATAAAATTCTAAACCGTGAAGATTGAATAATCATGGCCATTAATTCAGTTAGGAAGTCACCTGGTTGAAGTTGTCGGGTGTTACAATGATAGCTAAGCCTTTAACTAATTTAACAAAGAAGGACACCAAATACTCTTGGACTGAAACTTGTGAAGATAGCTTCCAGACACTTAAGCTGAAGTTGACGACAGCCCTTCTATTGACTCTCCCAACCGAAGAAGGAAAGTTTATTGTTTACTGTGATGCATCTAAAGTTGGTCTGGGGTGTGTTTTGATGCAAGAAGGCAATGTTGTAGCGTATGCCTCCAGACAGCTGAAGAGTTATGAGAAGAATTACCCCACTCATGATCTAGAATTGGCCGCAGTTGTTTTTGCTTTGAATATTTGGAGACATTATTTGTATGGTCAATAGTGTGAGGTGTTTTCTGACCATAAAAGCCTGAGGTACATTTTCACTCAAAAGGAATTGAATATGAGGCAAAGACGTTGGTTGGAGTTTGTTAAGGATTACGACTTTGAGATCAAGTATCACCCGGGTAAGGCTAACGCTGTAGCTGACGCATTGAGTAGGATGTCGATGACAATGCAGCTAGCAATGTCGACCATGTCTATGCCTTTGAGGGCAGAAGTTCAGAAGTTCAAGTTGGAGATGGTTTCAGAGTTGTCAACCTTACTTTCTAATGTTACTATTAGACCAACTATCATGGATAGAATCAAAGAGGCACAGCAAAAGGATTCAAAGGAAAATAACAGCATGATGAGTAAGTTGAAAGAAGCCTCCTCTGAGTTTAGTCTCTCCAAGGATGGTATTCTAAGATTTAGAAATCGATGGTACATTCCATGTGATGGAGAATTACGTAAATTGATCTTGGCCGAGGCACACTCATCTCCCTTTTCTGTACATCCTGGTAGCACCAAGATGTATCGAGACTTGAAGTTAGTTTACTGGTGGCCAAACTTGAAGAGGGACGTTGCCAAATATGTGGAATCATGTTTGGTTTGCCAACAAGTTAAGGCAAAACATCAACGTCCAGGGGGTACCCTTCAACCCTTACTGATCCCCGAATGGAAGTGGGAACACATCGCCATGGATTTTGTTGTGGGACTGCCTAAGACAACTAAAGGTCATGATATTATTTGGGTTGTAATTGAAAGAATGACGAAGTCAGCTCATTTCCTACCAGTAAGGACAACCTACGCGATGGACCAGCTAGCTAATCTATATGTTCAGGAAATCATCAGATTACATGGTATTCCAGTGTCTATTGTCTCCGATCTTGATCCCAGGTTCACCTCATGCTTTTGGAAAAGTTTACAAGGCACACTAGGTACAAGTTATCCTTTAGCACCACTTTCCACCCGCAGACTGATGAACAATCTGAGAGGACTATTCAGATACTCGAGGATATGTTGAGAGCATGTGTGCTAGATTTCCAGACCTCTTGGAGCCGACATCTGCCCTTGGTTGAATTCTCCTACAACAATAGTTACCATTCCACCATCGGTATGGCACCGTATGAAGCACTGTATGGCAGAAAATGTAGATCACCTTTATATTGGGATGAAGTTGGTGAAGCAAAACTCCTAGGACCAGATATTTTGCAGCAGATGTCAGATAAGATTGCCACAATTAGGAAGAATGTAACACCCCTAGTTCCGTACCCGTATTTCCCGTATTATTATTATTATTATTATTATTTTTTTTTTTTTTACATTAAACTTATACTTAAGCGGAAACTCAATCAGAATTTAAAACGGAATTGAAATCGGACCTCTAAAACATTTAAAACAAAACGTTTAATAATTAAATAAAGCTTAAAGCATTTAATTATTAAACAATTAAAACAATCAAAAGAAGGGAGGGCAGAATCGGAATTCTGCCCTCGTGAATGGGGCAGCGCACGGTCGCTGCCCTATGCAGCGACCAGGCGCTGGTCGCTGCATTGTGTGCAGCGACCAGTCGCTGCACACAGCAGCGACCAGGCGCTGGTCGCTGCAATGTGTGCAGCGACTTCGTTGCACACAGCAGCGACTTCGCTCTCTGGAATCCGGTTTCCAGAGAGCAAATATTCACACAACACCTCTCTGGAATCCAATTCCAGAGAGCAAATATACATATTTTAACATCCCATTCATTTTACTCATCACTATTCACAATCAATTCACGAATTCAATCCCTCATAAACGTGTTCTAAACTCGATAGTATGGCGGCGGACTTGGCGAAGTCCAACTGCGTGGATAGCTCTAAAAACCGAGCTATCCGTAACAACCTACAAACAACATTTCAAAACATTTTCATTTAACTTAAACATTTAAACCAAAACATTTCATAACGTTATCAAAACAGTTTATACCAAAACATTTTACATACAATTACCAAAACGTTATCTAACCCCTATCCAGATCCAAACAACCTAAATATTCTATACAATTATCAGATCAAAACACCCCAAAATAACCCCAGAGTCCATACATACATCCCCACGGGTCATATCGCGCCTCGACTACTCAGCGCACTCCCACGAGCATCATCCATCAACTGCCTCCGACATCAGGAGGAGGAACGTCGTCCTCACCTGGATCTACGTCACCTAGCAGATCACCTACACCATACAGACACATATGAGATATTGAAATCTCAGTAAGCTACGTAAATGCAGATGCATGCGTGCGTATGCCATTCAGAAATCATGCTCAGATTCAGATTATAGATACAGAATTACAGATTACAGATTCATTACGTCACAGACAGACAGAATTGTCACCGAAACCTCTACCCACTAAGCGGAGAGGGCCCATCCAGCGGTCGGACTACCCTTTCCACCTAGAGAGGGGGGGTACACGCTTGCAACACGCACAGCCGTGCCTGAGCCCCATCCCGCGTGACCAGAAACAGACAGATTACGTTTATTCATTCAGATTTCGTTACAGATTTCATTTCAGATATACGTTCCTTTTCTTAAAAACACGTGCAGAAATTCCTTTTCATGACTTTCGAAAACCGTGATGCATGAACAGTTCATATCAGTGGAAAGTAAACAAACAGTTCATATCAGCAGACAATATAACATAACCTATAAACAATTAACCTAACTACCCAACCTAAACAACGTAAAACAAGGAACCCTCAAGGATCCTTGATACGACGACGAAGTATGGTGTAGACCTTTCAGTCAAGCAAGTCACGAGAACTTACCTTGAGTGCGCTGGATCTCAAGCTTCGTCCACTGGAGTCGCGTGTCTGAGGTAAAACACGATATTTGTCGTTAAACCCAATTTAACTTATAAACGTCCAAATTACAAAAATCCTTAACTAACGAATTCTCCTAAATTCTCCACTTAGCTATTTAGAGTATTGCGAACGTCAATTAAAGCTTTATAATCCGAAATCTCTAATTACGAGTTTTTTCTAAAAACTCGACATTTTACCAATTTATAACTTTTTCGCAAATTGACTTTTCTTCGTCCAATAACGTCCAATATGTTCAACATATACATAATTACGGCTAATCTATTAATTACGAGCCCTAATTCGACATTTTTATCAAAACCCTAACTGAAAACCCTAACTCTAATCGGACCGAAACTCAAAATAAATGCTCAGAGACCGAAGCTACATACCGAGGGTTGCGAGAGAGGAAGAAAACGTGAAGGACGGAGGAGAAACAGAGCTTGAACGGAGTCGGAACGGAGGAAACACGCCGGCGGCAGAGAGGAGAAGTCGCAGAGGAGAAAGAGAACTTTGTTCTCTGGAAAACGATTTTCAGATAATGAAAATCGTTTAAGGCAATTGCTTTATAATGAAATTGATTTCTTAAAATGACCATTTTGCCCTTCTAAAGTTTTATATATTAGTTTCGTCCTTCGTTTCGTTAATCGTTCAACGATTTGGGTTCACCAAATTTCCTTATTTCACCGACAAGTCCAACTTACTATTTGGGATTTATTAAAACCGTCCGTTCGCAATTTGGACCTCGTTTGCTATTTTTACGAGAATGTCTCTTACATTACGAAAAGCGTATTTACTCGGAATATAGTGTTTGATCTCCGAAAATTTCCGTAAATTCCTTAAAATTCTTATTATTCGTTAGAATCGTAATGACGCTTTCTTTTTGTGAAACGGACCTGATTTGATATATTTACCAAAAATGCCACTAATAATATAATAATAATATAATCAAAGGTCCGTACAAACCGGATATTACATTCTACACTCCTTATTCAGAATTTTGTCCACAAAATTTAATTACACAAACAGATCAGGATACTTAGTCATCATATCCTGCTGTCGCTCCCAGGTAGCCTCTTCCACCTCGTGATTCCGCCATAGAACTTTGACTAGCGGAATTTCTTTGTTGCATAGAACCTTGATGGAATGCTCCAAAATACGTACTGGCCTCACCTCATAGCTCAAGGTAGGCTGCACCTCGATCTCTGTAGTCTCTACGATATGCGACGGATCGCGCAAGCACTTCCGAAGCATAGATACGTGAAATACGTCGTGGATACCCTCCATAGAAGCCGGAAGCTGCAATCTGTACGCCAACTTCCCGATCCTCTTCAGAATAGGAAAGGGTCCCACATATCGAGGGTTTAACTTACCCCTCCTTCCAAATCTCGCAACGCCTTTGAACGGAGAAACTTTAAGGTAAACCTCGTCACCTTCCTCGAACTCTAGCTCTCTCCGTCTGGTGTCAGCATAGCTCTTCTGTCTGCTCTGAGCTACCTCGATGCGCTGTCGAATAATGGCAATCTTCTCTGCCGTTTGCTGCAGAATCTCAGGTCCAACGACGCTGGCCTCGCCAACCTCGTCCCAATACAGCGGAGATCTGCACTTTCGACCATATAAGGCTTCATACGGAGCCATACCGATAGTAGCCTGGAAGCTGTTGTTGTACGAGAACTCGATCAGTGGCAAATACCTGCTCCACGATCCTTGAAACTCAAGCACACACGCTCTGAGCATATCCTCCAAAATCTGATTCGTCCTCTCTGTCTGACCATCAGTCTGAGGATGGAACGCTGTGCTGAAATTAAGCTGAGTCCCCATCGCTTTGTGTAAGCTCTTCCAGAACTTTGACGTGAATCTCGGATCTCTGTCGGAGACAATAGAAACTGGCACGCCGTGCAATCTGACAATCTCCTGTACATAGAGCTCGGCGAGCTGATCCATAGACGATGTCATCTTCACAGGCAAAAAGTGAGCCGACTTTGTCAATCGGTCCACAATAACCCAAATGCCGTCATGGCCTCGCGTAGTCCTCGGGAGCCCCACAATGAAATCCATGGAGATCTGCTCCCACTTCCACTCCGGAATCGGCAGTGGTAACAGTGTTCCAGCGGGTCTCTGGTGCTCAGCCTTTACCTGCTGACATACTAGGCAGGTCTCAACGTACTTGGCAACCTCCCTCTTCATGTTCGGCCACCAGAAATGCTGTTTCAAATCCCGGTACATCTTGGTACTCCCCGGGTGCACAGAATATGCCGAAGAATGTGCCTCGGCCAATATCTCCTTCTTCAGATCCTCGTCGCTAGGCACGTACCACCTATGCCTGAACTTCAGAATACCATCCTCCGATAAATGGAAATCTGACGAGTCTCCCAACGTCATACTAGATAGAAGCTCCATACACTCCGAATCACTCTGCTGAGCCTCGCGTATACGATCCAGAATGGTTGGCCTGAGAGAAATGTTGGCAAGCATATAGGACAACTCTGCCATTATCTCCATGTCGAATCTCTCAATCTCAGACCGCAGCGTAACTGACATTGCTGCTAATGATGGCTGACTCACAGAAGGCACTCTACTCAATGCATTGGCTACCTTGTTCGCCTTTCCTGGGTGGTACTTGATATCAAAATCGTAATCATTGACGAACTCAAGCCATCGCCTCTGTCGCATATTCAGCTCTTTCTGCGTAAATAAGTACTTCAAGCTCTTGTGGTCGGAAAATATCTCGCACTGCTGCCCATATAAATAATGCCCCCAAATCTTCAGTGCGAAGACCACAGCTGCTAACTCGAGGTCGTGCGTGGGGTAATTCTGCTCGTACGGCTTCAACTGCCGAGAAGCATAAGAAATAACTCTACCCTCCTGCATCAATACACAACCGAGTCCCACTCCTGATGCATCACAATAAACACTGTATCTGACACCTTCATCAGGTAGCGCCAGTACTGGGGCAGTGGTCAATCTCTGCTTTAACTCCATAAAGCTGTCATCACAAGCAGACGACCATACAAACTTCTCGTTCTTTCGAGTCAATCGTGTCAGAGGAAGTGCGATCTTCGAGAATCCCTCTATAAACTTCCGATAATAACCGGCCAATCCGAGAAATCCACGCACCTCACGTACGTTCTTCGGCTGTGGCCAATCTCTGACCACCTGAATCTTGCTCGGATCCACAGAAACTCCGTCCTGTGATATAATATGGCCCAGAAAACTCACTCTGTCAAGCCAGAACTCGCACTTAGAAAACTTCAGATATATATGATGCTGACATAACGTGCTCAGAACTATCCTCAGATGGTCCTCGTGCTCTTCCTTCGTCTTAGAGTAAACCAAGATGTCGTCGATAAACACCACAACGAACTTATCCAGATACTCTCTGAAGACACGGTTCATCAAGTCCATAAACGCTGCAGGAGCATTAGTGAGTCCAAAAGACATGACAAGGAACTCATAATGCCCATACCTCGTTCGGAAGGCCGTCTTCGGTATATCATCCATCCGGACCTTCAGCTGATTGTAACCCGAGCGTAGATCAATCCTGGAAAATACTCGGGCACCCTGTAGCTGATCAAATAAGTCGTCAATCCTGGGCAGTGGATACTTATTCTTCACTGTGAGCTTATTCAGCTCCCTGTAGTCGATACACATCCTGAGGGTCCCGTCTTTCTTTTTAACAAACAGAACAGGCGCACCCCAGGGTGATACGCTAGGTCGGATGAAACCCTTCTCTAACAATTCGTCGAGCTGAGTCCTCAACTCCTTCAACTCGGCCGGTGCCAATCGATAAGGGTTCTTAAACCTCGGTGCAGAGTTAGGATAGACGTCAATAGTGAACTCAATCTCCCGGTCCGGTGGTAATCCGGGAAGATCATCAAGAAAGATGCCAGAAAACTCTCTGACAATAGGAATATCGCTCGGCTTCAATCCGCTGAGCAACTGACAATCAAAGACAGAGGCCAAATAAATAGAGCACGCACCTTTGATCTGCTCGTTGACCCCCATGGAATAAGAAATAGGCGAGCTACTCAATCTGCTCATCGCCTGATAAGAAAACTCAGCTTTACCCGGAGGTCGAAAGGTGACAATCCCGGATCGACAGTCGATGGTGGCGTAGTGCTGCGCAAGCCAGTCCATCCCCAAGATAAGATCATAGTGCTCGATGCCCATAACAATAAGGCGAGCATAAAGGGTGCGATCCCCAACCGAGATAATATTGCCCTGGACAATACGACCTGACTGCATACGCTCTCCTGAAGGTAGCATCACGCTATACTCGCATTCTGCTATCTCAGGCGCAAGTCTCAATCTCGACACACAAGTGGTGGAAATAAAAGAATGTGTAGCCCCCGTGTCTAGTAAAGAGAATACAGGAACACCAGTAACCAGTATAGTACCTGCTATCACGGCTGGCTGATCCTCGTTGTCAACATCTCCAGGCTCAATAAGTGCGAAGATCCTCGGCGTAACTCGCCTCTGATCTCCGCCAAACTGATCACGGCCCTGCAGCGGACAATCTCTGACGAAGTGGCCAATATCTCCACATCTATAACACTTGTTCGTGCCAACTCGGCACTCGCCACCATGCTCCTTCTGGCACCTGGGGCACCATGGCATCGGAGGAGCCCCCTGTACTTGCTTTCCCTTGCCTCTATCGTTACCTCCCTCAAGAGGTCTCTTCACACCCCTAGGCTGTGGCTGAGGTGGCTGTGCTCTAGGTTGCCATCCCTGATTCCGAGACTGAGGACAGATCTCTCGGAAGAAGCCCTTCGCTGGCTCCCTCGGTCTAACACAAGTGGCCCTGGCAGCCTCAATGTCCAGAGCTCTAGCTGTGATGTCAGAAAAGGGTACGTCGATAAT
Source organism: Begonia masoniana (assembly GCA_022432975.1). Taxonomy (NCBI): domain Eukaryota; kingdom Viridiplantae; phylum Streptophyta; class Magnoliopsida; order Cucurbitales; family Begoniaceae; genus Begonia; species Begonia masoniana. The sequence goes on along the minus strand of CM039511.1, from coordinate 47,659,833 downwards.
ACCTGAGACCACAACATGCATCCGTATCTCCGGATTCAGTCCCTCCATAAACTGGTGCACCTTCTCCTCGTTATCGCTGACAAGACGAGGTGCAAACCTGGACAATGCCTCAAACCTCCGAATATACTCCGCAACTGAACCAGTCTGCTTCAACTGCGTAAACTCGTTCCTTTTGGCCACTCTCACTGTGCGGCTGAAATACTTGTCGAAGAATAAGAACTAGAATCGATCCCAAGTCATAACTGATACGTCCGTCGTTGCCTTGATGGAATCCCACCAGAAACGGGCATCCATCGCTAAGTGAAAGGTAGCATACGCCACCTTGCTCCCGTTCCCAACCTCGGCATAAGCCAACATGTCCTCCATCACCCGGATCCATTCCTCGGCACGCGTCGGATCCGATGACTGGCCTTCGAATACTGGAGGCCGTAGGCCTTGAAACCTCTGCATGCCCAGATTACTGGGGACTACCAGCTCCTGAGCCCTCTGATTCTCTCGCTGTTGCTTTCGATTTACTAGGTCCGTAATTTGCTGCGCTTGCCGGTCCATATGCTGGGACTGGCGGTCTAATAACTCCGTAAGACGATCCATCGCGTCGTCTCTAGGATCCCTTCCTCGAACCATATTTATAAAAATCCTATAAAATTTAAAACAAGTAATCTCTAAGAAACAAATCAAATAAAGCTATAAACAGACTTACAGTTGATGAAGGATGTCCGCGTAGTGGCTGTGCAGTCGAGCAGTCTACAGAATCGATTTTAAAACCCGGGGGCTCTGATACCATAAATGTAACACCCCTAGTTCCGTACCCGTATTTCCCGTATTATTATTATTATTATTATTATTTTTTTTTATACATTAAACTTATACTTAAGCGGAAACTCAATAAGGATTTAAAACGGAATTGAAATCGGACCTCTAAAACATTTAAAACAAAACGTTTAATAATTAAATAAAGCTTAAAACATTTAATTATTAAACAATTAAAACAATCAAAAGAAGGGAGGGAAGAATCGGAATTCTGCCCTCGTGAATGGGGCAGCGCACGGTCGCTGCCCTATGCAGTGACCAGGCGCTGGTCGCTGCATTGTGTGCAGCGACCAGTCGCTGCACACAGCAGCGACCAGGCGCTGGTCGCTGCAATGTGTGCAGCGACTTCGCTGCACACAGCAGCGACTTCGCTCTCTGGAATCCGGTTTCCAGAGAGCAAATATTCACACAACACCTCTCTGGAATCCAATTCCAGAGAGCAAATATACACATTTTAACATCCCATTCATTTTACTCATCACTATTCACAATCAATTCACGAATTCAATCCCTCATAAACGTGTTCTAAACTCGATAGTATGGCGGCGGACTTGGCGAAGTCCAACTGCGTGGATAGCTCTAAAAACCGAGCTATCCGTAACAACCTACAAACAACATTTCAAAACATTTTCATTTAACTTAAACATTTAAACCAAAACATTTCATAACGTTTATCAAAACAGTTTATACAAAAACATTTTACATACAATTACCAAAACGTTATCTAACCCCTATCCAGATCCAAACAACCTAAATATTCTATACAATTATCAGATCAAAACACCCCAAAATAACCCCAAAGTCCATACACACATCCCCACGGGTCATATCGCGCCTCGACTACTCAGCGCACTCCCACGAGCATCATCCATCAACTGCCTCCGACATCAGGAGGAGGAACGTCGTCCTCACCTGGATCTACGTCACCTAGCAGATCACCTACACCATACAGACACATATGAGATATTGAAATCTCAGTAAGCTACGTAAATGCAGATGCATGCGTGCGTATGCCATTCAGAAATCATGCTCAGATTCAGATTACAGATACAGAATTACAGATTACAGATTCTTTACGTCACAGACAGACAGAATTGTCACCGAAACCTCTACCCACTAAGCGGAGAGGGCCCATCCAGCGGTCGGACTACCCTTTCCACCTAGAGAGGGGGGGTACACGCTTGCAACACGCACAGCCGTGCCTGAGCCCCATCCCGCGTGACCAGAAACAGACAGATTACGTTTATTCATTCAGATTTCGTTACAGATTTCATTTCAGATATACGTTCCTTTTCTTAAAAACACGTGCAGAAATTCCTTTTCATGACTTTCGAAAACCGTGATGCATGAACAGTTCATATCAGCAGAAAGTAAACAAACAGTTCATATCAGCAGACAATATAACATAACCTATAAACAATTAACCTAACTACCCAACCTAAACAACGTAAAACAAGGAACCCTCAAGGATCCTTGATACGACGACGAAGTATGGTGTAGACCTTTCGGTCAAGCAAGTCACGAGAACTTACCTTGAGTGCGCTGGATCTCAAGCTTCGTCCACTGGAGTCGCGTGTCTGAGGTAAAACACGATATTTGTCGTTAAACCCAATTTAACTTATAAACGTCCAAATTACAAAAATCCTTAACTAACGAATTCTCCTAAATTCTCCACTTAGCTATTTAGAGTATTGCGAACGTCAATTAAAGCTTTATAATCCGAAATCTCTAATTACGAGTTTTTTCTAAAAACTCGACATTTTACCAATTTATAACTTTTTCGCAAATGACTTTTCTTCGTCCAATAACGTCCAATATGTCAACATATACTTAATTACGGCTAACCTATTAATTACGAGCCCTAATTCGACATTTTTATCAAAACCCTAACTGAAAACCCTAACCCTAATCGGACCGAAACTCAAAATAAATGCTCAGAGACCGAAGCTACATACCGAGGGTTGTGAGAGAGGAAGAAAACGTGAAGGACGGAGGAGAAACAGAGCTTGAACGGAGTCGGAACGGAGGAAACACACCGGCGGCCGAGAGGAGAAGTCGCAGAGGAGAAAGAGAACTTTGTTCTCTGGAAAACGATTTTCAGATAATGAAAATCGTTTAAGGCAATTGCTTTATAATGAAATTGATTTCCTAAAATGACCATTTTGCCCTTCTAAAGTTTTATATATTAGTTTCGTCCTTCGTTTCGTTAATCGTCCAACGATTTGGGTTCACCAAATTTCCTTATTTCACCGACAAGTCCAACTTACTATTTGGGATTTATTAAAACCGTCCGTTCGCAATTTGGACCTCGTTTGCTATTTTTACGAGAACGTCTCTTACATTACGAAAAGCGTATTTACTCGGAATATAGTGTTTGATCTCCGAAAATTTCCGTAAATTCCTTAAAATTCTTATTATTCGTTAGAATCGTAATGACGCTTTCTTTTTGTGAAACGGACCTGATTTGATATATTTACCAAAAATGCCACTAATAATATAATAATAATATAATCAAAGGTCCGTACAAACCGGATATTACAGAGGATGATTACTGCTCAAAGTCGTTAGAAGAGTCATGCAGACCAAAGAAGAAGAGATCTTGAGTTTTCCGTTCGAGATGAAGTGTTCCTAAGAATTTCACCGTTTAAGGGAGTTTTAAGATTTGGCAAGAAGGAAATGCTTAATCCACGGTTCATTGGACCATTCCCTGTCCTGGCCAGAATTGGCAGTACAGCTTATAGATTACAATTACCTTCAACATTGGATAAGGTTCATAATTTCTTTCATGTGTCAATGTTAAGAAAATGTATACGTGATCCGACACATGTTGTTGAACCAACTGAAATCAATATCGAGCCGACACTAACGTATGATGAGAAACCTGTCCGAATATTGGAAGCTGCAGTTAAGACTCTACGGAATAAAGAAATTCCTCTTGTAAAAGTTTTGTGGACGAATCACGGCATTGAAGAGGCCACTTGGAGCAGCAGCAGGACATGCTGGAAAGGTATCCAGTGCTCTTGTTTGAGCAATTTTTGAGGACGAAAATTTTGTTTAAAGAGGGATGGATGTAACACCCGACAAGTTTGACCAGGTGATTTTAACTGTTTTAACGATCATGTTTATTTTGACCTTTTCGGTTTGGAATTTATGCCAAGACTTAATTAATTGCTTGTGTTGAAAATCTAGGTTAGGTGGCAAAATTGTAATTAAGGATGATTGGATTAATATAAATAGAAAGTGGAAACTCTTAAACCTCACCAAAATCTCACTGTAGCCGACATTTCCTTCTGCGTTCTCTCATTCCCCGAGCTGTCTTCCTCTGCCAGCGACTCTCTCATCGGCGACTGATTCTTCAGCCTCCACCTCGACAATCCACACTCTTGGTAAGACTTTGGCAATGTAGTTACTGGTTGTTTACATTGAGCTCTGTTTTCTGTTGGAGCTGGAATTTCGGATTTCTCAATGACAGAAAAATGGTAGTAACGTTATAACCCGAGTTTAATAAAGGCATCTCCGATTCGATTTTGGACTTTATTATAACTGATTGGGAATAGTTCTAGACCAAATCTGGCTATTTTGATACTGGAAATTTAGACTACGCACACAGAGTGCTCGGCTAAAGGACTTATGCATATATACGTTAGATTCTAGGGTGACTCTTGATTAGAACTTTTAGAATGTTGTCTTAACTTTACAATGTTGAATGTTCTAGGTGAAGAAGATTGCAGAGAGGTGCTCTATTTGCTAAGGAAACCAGGTAAGTGAATGTGTAGGATACCCAGCCATTAGGGCTCTACATCACAAGGATACTAGTTAGAAGCTGACTTTCGATGTTTAAAGATTATCTAAGCTTTTGTCTATTAGTTACGATACTTGAACTGTAAGAATGATCCTTGTTAGATGTATACCTGTTCAGTAGAATGATGAACTAAGAGTATCCCTATTCATGCATCACGAATGTTTCTCAAGCATATGAAAGTGTTTTAAGTGCATGTTTCCTTTCATGAACAAGATACGTACATGAAACCTATGCAACATGGATTATGAGAGGGTTGGGGGCGGTTTGGCGTATGTCACTGTCTAAAAGAGGGACCAAGAATACGACCCGCGAGGGACTATGTACACTTTCACTGTCGAACCCCCTTTACCGGCACAAATCCTCTCTTAATCCATACAATGTAAATGATGAATATGAATGATGAATATGAATGATGAATATGAATGATAAATATGAACATGAATATGAACAAGAACAAAAAAAGATTCATGAGCATGCGCTTCTTTAAACTGTGTATTCATGCATATGTGTTAGCATTGCATTCCTTACTAAGCATTAGACTTATAGTGTAAACCTTATGATGTAGGTGAAGAATTAACAGATGAGGATTCCAAGTTCAATGAGGAAGTCTAAGGCTGGTTGCTGGATGGTGCTCAGGGTGACAGTGCGTGTCTGGAAAAGGCGATTATGACCCGTGGATACTGCCCATGTGATGTCAGTAAGAATTATGAAAACTGAGGTTAAAGTAGGATGAGTTTTCTCATGTCATTAGATATTAGTATATGACTGATACAATTTCTAAGTAGGATGGGATTTCACTTAAGAGTGTCAGTTACCTGTTTTAGCTTCTAAGTTCGAGAATGATTTGAGGATTTATATATATGTGATGGTATGTTTTAATGAGTCTTCCGCTATGTATACTCAGATTGAGTTCATGTCAAAGACAGAGCAGGAGTAGTTAAACCTTGTCGTTTTGTGATCAGATGATGTGAGTAAAGATGAGTAATCGGATGATGTGAGTAGTGTTGTTTTGATCGGATGAGTAAATCATCCGGCTGACGTCATCGGCTGGAGTAGTCTAAACCTTGTCGTTTTGTGATCGGATGATGTGAGTAAAATGAGTAATCGGATGATGGGAGTAGAGTTGTTTTGGATTTTTCGGATGAGTAAATGTAAATCATCCGGCGACGTCATCCGGTGGTGGGTGTCCACTGTTCACTTGTGAAGTGCACGTGGACTGAAAAGAGGCTAGTCCTCCCCAGCTTACTCCCCTTCTTAAACCTTTGTATATAACGAGGGGCGCGCTCGGGAGAATGGGCCCCCGTTCTCATTACTTGGACTGGAGATGGCGTCCAATTACAATTATTGAAACTAACAAAACTTTCAAAGATTAGCTTTCTATGAGGTGGTAAACATGTTTTTAAAAATTTAAATAATTGAATATCGTTTTGATATTTTTTTCCTTCCGTTCCGGGCTCCGGACCCCCCATTCAGTCTTCCTTTTACATAAATTAATTTTTAAAAACATATCCAAATGATAGTTAATTTACTTGAAAATTTTACTACATGTTCATCACATACTGGACAGATTAAAGAAAATTTTATGATTTTTCTATACTTGTACTATTTAATTAAATAATTACATAAAGCGGAAAAGTGTTATAAAATCATGAAATTATAGATTATAAGAAATGAAATTACACATTACAATAATACTAAAATTAAGCATTATAAAAATAAGTAGTCATGTTATTTCTGTCTATGTCAAGATTCCTGCACATAAATGAAAAATTATATTAAAAAAAAGGACAATGTGTTTATGAGCGAATGGTGGTTGAAATGTACTGGCGT